>QZLH01000053.1:76109-110495 GCA_003833135.1 Oehlia diaphana | reverse complement strand
AGCAAGTAAAAATACTATAAATTTTTTTTTTTTTTTTTTTTTTATTAAAAAATTAAATTTTTTTAATTAATTATTTTTGTTTTTTTTTTTTTTTTTTTTTTTTTTTTTTTTAAAAAAAAAAAAAGCGTCTGAAATTTTAGTGCGGCATTATATATTTTGTTTTTTTAAAATTTTATATAATGTATTTCTTTTTGCCCTTTTCATGGGCGGCTGTCGATCGGCGGCTTGTCACAGTTCATTATACAAGTAGATTGTATCATGAGGTGAAATGTTTGTAATATACATAAATTTTAATTGTAATGCATTCTCTTAGTTATTTAGATCGTTAATATTTTGATCCCACCGCTCTTAACTTTTGTCTGCCGCTGAATCTCAACTAATCTAACTAATCTCTACCTTAAATTTACATTCCAACCCCTTCTTAAATAACTTGTGCGGGCACTCACGTGCTAGTTCCCCTTATATTTTAAAGTGCCTCATTCTTTGCCGGTTGGATTTCAAAAAAAATGGATTATATTGATTAAGCTGAAATCTTTTCAAATTTGGTCTTGAATTATATCTGAATTACCTAAATATTTTTTAGCCAGCTGAACTTTACTAATAATTTGCTGAAATTCTGGTGGTTTTCTTTTTTTTAATTGGGAATATTGATTATTCTTTTAATTTCCTTTGAATATATTCGCTCTCAGGTTAAAATAATATATACCTAGCAATTAGTACATTAAATTATAAAAATTATAAAAGTAAATTCAATGGAACACATCTTGTTTTTTTTTCGACCGCGACACCCATATCCGGGGCCAGGTCAGTTTTTGTTAAATCACGAAAAAAATTTTTATATATTATTACTATATTTGCTGAGAAAATTTAAAAATTTAAAAAAAAAATTTCATATGAATTTACATACGAAAAATTTGTAAATTTTTTTAAAATTTGTAATGGTATAAAATTATTATGCCATTTTCAAAATAGATGTCAATCATATAATATAAAAAATAAATTATTTTATTGTAAATTTTTTAACACTCATAAACCATGACTATAAAATCCACAAAGGTCGTTTTCTATAAGGACAACAATCTTCACCACAAGTAGTCCATAACGCTTCTTCTGGTAATACATCAAAGTTCACATCTAAAAAAAAAATAAAGAAAAAAAACACCGTTAGTATGGTTGGTACCAGGCGGAAGAAGAAATCATCTATTCAATAACCACCACCATACTCCATAAAAAAAAAGCCTCTGGGAAAGAGATGGTACCATGCTACCCAAGTGGTCCCTACTGTCATGGTCCTTCAGGATACCACTGATGGTTTACGACACCAACAAACGGGAATGAATCAACTTTTTTTATTTTGTAAGCACGTGTCATTAAAACTATGCTGAGCAGGGAGCGCATGCTTACCTTAATAACTACTACAATTCACAACTATCCTTTTTAGTAATCTAAAAAACAAAGAAAATAAAACAACGTAAGTATAGTCGATACCAGGTGGAAGAACCACCACATACCCCATAACTCTTGATACCATGCTACCAAAGTGGTCCCTACTGTCATGGTCCTTCAGGATACCACCAAACGGGTACAAATTGACTTTTTTTATTCTGTAAGCATGTTTCATTAAAACTATGCTAAGCAGAGAGCACATGCTTACCTTAATAAATGGATGATAACTTATCATAACTGAACCTCATTGGGAATCTAAAAATAAAGAAAAAAACAATGGTAGTATGGTTTGTACTACGTGGAAGAATCAGCCACTACCATACTCCATAAAAAAAAGTCTCTGGAAACGATGGCACCATGCTACCAAAGTGGTCCCTACTGTCATGGTCCTTCAGGATACCACTGATGGTTTACGACACCAACAAACAGGTATGAACTGACTTTATTTATTTTGTAAGTATGTTTCATTAAAACTATGCTAAGCAGGGAGCGCATGCTTACCTTAATAAATGGATGATAATTTGCCACAACTGAACCTCATTGGTAATCTAAAAATAAACAATGATAGTATGGTTTGTACTGCGTGGAAGAATCAGCACTACCATACTCCATAAAAAAAGCCTCTGGAAAACAATGGTACCATGCTACCCAAATGGTCCCTACTGTCACCACTGATGGTTCACGACCCCAACAAACGGGTATAAGTGGAAAGAGACGGTACTATGTTACCTAAGTGCCCCTACCTCATGGCACCACTGATGGTTTCACGACACCATCAAACAGGTATGAATGAGGAATAGATGGTACCATGCTACCAAAATGGTCCCTACTATCATGGTCCTTCAGGATACCACTGATGGTTTACGACACCAACAAACGGGTATGAATTTTGACTTTATTTATTTTGTTAGTTTGTTTCATTAAAACTATGATAAGCAGGGAGCGCACGCTTACCTTAATAAATAGATAATGGTTTAATTTCTATATCACTTCAATGAAAAAAAAGAAACCAATATTTAAAATTTTTTTTAAAAAAATATAATATTAATGGTTTCAAGAAAAAAAGTAAAATATAAAAATAAGAGAGAAATACATATATTTATATAAATTTATTAACCATATTGGCCGCACATTTTTGTTTGCATGTGTTTATCATAAACATCCTTTGTTAGTCATATAATAAATATGTGTCACCATATTGTCTATTTGCATTGACTCAGCTTGCAAATGATTTGTGTGATCATATTATTCCCTTAATTAAAATATTATACGTCAATTTTGCATTGCAATAATGTAATGTTTACTTAAAATACTTTGCATACTCTTTATTACACGAAGTATATCATGATATAAATGTTCTTTAAATCTTATTTATGAAATTTTAACTAACAAGTAATTTTAACATTACGTATATTATTAATTTAACATATTCCTTATAGTGAAAACTAAAAACCAATTATGCCAGCCAAATTAAATTCAAAATATAAATACTGTCCCTTTCAATTTATTTTTTGAAAGTAAATACTTTATCAAGTATGTAAATCACCATTATATGAATGATATACGATTTGTTTGTTCATCAGCTGTAAAGACAAAACGAAACAAAATACTTTTATTACGTGATGAATAACAGACCTTTAACGTAATTTACATTTCTATCGTAAGAAAAATTTTATATAGTATATTTATGATGTGTAATAGTAGACGTATAGGTGTCGTCGGAATTTTACGGTAACTGCACGATGCCATAATACCATAACGCCGTAATAAACGTAATGGCGTAATGATGTAATTTTACATTGCCATTGATACTTAAAGAAAGAAAGAAAGCTAAATTTCTTAACGGTGAATTTCAAGAAAAAATCCCTCCCCATTTAACGGAAAGCAAAGTCCGCGGGAATTGCCCCCCAAAAAAAAGAAAAATGCATGCTGCGAACCGTTATTAAATTTTAAATTATTTTTTTTTTAAAAAAAAAAATTATCGTATATATTTACAGTAATACTTCAGCTTTATGTTTTTTATTGTAAATTCATTAATTTTTTTTAATTTTTAAAAAGAATATATTTATAATTTTTAATTATTAAACAATAGAAAAAAAAGTGTACGTCCATTAAAAAATTTTTAATATTAGATAATAAAAATATTAAATAAAAACAAAAAAATATATATATACAATTACGGTTACGGCATATGTTGAAAAGCCGAAATGACGTAATTAGGGAGTTTCGACGAGTAGAAGAATGAAAGGTTAGTTATTATGATTTCAGAGTTCCGGATTAATCACCTATTCGGGCATCTTTAGTACCGATTAATAAATCACGATATATATTAATTTAATCGATGTTGAATGATTGGCTATCATTGTGCCACTCGTAATATTGTGCCCAATAACGGTTATAACCCTGATCAAATTTCATATTTCTATTTTGTAATTAGCCATTATTTGTTATTTACACTTAATTACAAAATATATGTTTTAAGATTTCCATTATTATTGTTTGTTAAACTAATTTTACTTTATTAAAAATCAAAATAAATGCAGATTTTAATATCTGGAATATCCAGCAATAAATGATGTAATGTTGTAATATACCGAATAGTTTCATGATCCTTAATGGGTTACCGTTAATGGGGACACATGCCACCGGATTTTACCCGAAATGCCATAGAGATAAAAAAAGCAATAATTAACAATCCCTGATTCAACTCATATGATTAGTTTGATCATATTTAAATTATTCAATCTATTTAATCGGTCACATCATTTATATTTTTACTATATATACTGTTAAAAATTACATCCTTTTTTACTGAACGCAAGAAATACCAGGTTATAATCGAGATATACGGTATATACAACATAAATTTGCTATTGCATACAGCATCATCAAGAGGCCCAGTTCATCATTAATAGGAAAAGAAGCGATTATTTTATGCTGTGTGAAATTACTGTATATAGCCTTTTCAGCCAAATTTTTTATTAATATTTACATGTAATCGTAATATTTCTATAATAATATACATGATTATTTCTGCTGATACATGGAAAGTAAACATTATAAGAGAATAAGGCTAAGACGGCTGCGGCTCAGCACGCAATAAAGGTTTTTGTACAATATAACCAAACGATCACGACAAGTTCAATTTATGTTAACATCTTATTGTTTTATCACCAATTTTTAAGAATTACGTCTGAGACCTATTTTAGAGTAGAATTTATGAGAAAACAACATGCAAGAGGGTGGACATGTCCATCATTTTTTCGCTGCTTTAATGGTTACTAGTAACTCAAGCGATAAAAACGCCACATGATTTTTTTAGCTAATTAAATAATATTTTATTCCATTATTAATTATAACTATTAAATAACTATTACTAAGCCTTACAAGAATAAATATCTATCAATGATTATACAAAAATTCTCAGATTTTTTTTTTTATCTAAATACATATATATATATATACATACACTAATATTATTATATTTTTAAATAAATGATTTTTTTTGTATTAAATTATATTTTTTTTAAAAAGAAAAAAAAATAATATAATTACAAGAAAAAAATAACATAATTACTTTTTTTTTATACAGAAACCATACTACTTCTACCCGATCTATCATGTCCAATATTACCACCATCAAAAGGATTTCTAACGGAAAGTCTAATATGTCCGACCATTCCTTTTAATTCTTTTAATTCATCATGTAATTCATCTTTAACATTTTTTAATTCTTTTCTAACAAAATCAGCATCTAATTCTCCCATTTCTTCCACAAATAATTTCCTTTTCCAACTATTTATTGTATCTAAGTGAGCTTCATAATAAATTAAATGAGGAAACCAATCTGGATGCTGGCGTTGTGATGGTGAAAGCATAAAGAGTTCAAGTTCTGCTATTAATTCTGCTCGTTGTCGTAACCATGCTTGTCGTCCTACTAGAAGTGAACCACTAAATACCTCGGTGATTAAACCTATTGATTACGAAAAAAATAGGTCAAAAAGAATGAAAACGTTATTAAAAAAATATATAAATATCAATTATGAACTTTTTTTCTTACATACCGATGAGAATATTTAGAAGTATGATTACAGCTACGAAACCTATAAAAATAGAAAATAAAAATTAATGATTATTAACAAACGTTTTCATTCTTAAAGTTAAAAAAAAAATTGTTCATCAATCACTTACTGAATAAGACCATCATGGTGTACAAAGCGGGATCTGGATTAAAAGTTGTTATACTGTCCCATCCAATTCCCAGGAAAAAATAAGTAGCCAAGATTGAATAATCAAATCTTTCCCACATATTTGTATTATCTTGGGGCGTTTGAATTAATGATATGTTCCCAGTTATTTGACCAGTATTTTGATCAATTATATTCCCATTATATTCTTGAACTATTTCCAAAGGTGGTATATCACGTAAGAGTACAAATAATGCATTTGCAAACCCCTTTTATTATATGGAAAGACAAGTCGAAAAATTGTCAGGCATGAATTACTTTTTTTTTTCAAAAAAAAAAAAAGAAAACAACAATTTTTATATATCACACTTACCAGAATAAAAACGAATAACGTTGCAAATAATGTAAGAATTTTCTTTCCAATTTCGATTACGATTGCAATGAATTTTCCGGGTCCAGCGAATGCCCGAGCTTGTAGCAACTAATGATCAAAACAAAATCGGTTATTAAAGTTTAATCATAATGATATCATATAATTATTATTATTATTAACACATACCGTATTGATCCATACACATAGAACCGCAAAGCTTTTCAAACTATGCGGTGGCTCTATTCTCACAATAATCATTAAATCGCACACAAGAGGTAAAACAAAGCTTGCTAAATCAAAATAATTAAAAAAGCTAGACCAATAATTTTTCCATCTACCAGACATTTGTCTTAATTCTTGAATTAAAAACAACATTGGAATAATTGTTTCTATATACAATAGAGGACCTTTCCATCCGAGTTTATCTCCAGGTGATGGCACGATTTGAGATTCAATTGAGACTATAGTGTTAAAGAGAATTGCATGGATTAAATATAATCCAAAATTGCATAAAAATAGCTTTTGCGCAAATTTATCCCTTTTAAGAAATTAAAGGAAAAATTATATTTTAATGCGTTAATTTTTTATAAATACATAATGAATAAAGAATACTTAATTGTTTAACTTACCATTTGAATTTTATTACAGCTTCCATAACAACTTCACTAAACATTTCTGATGTCCCGTTCAATGCTACATCAGCAAATGGACTTCTTTGAATTGGAGAAATATATATATTCCAAAATCGATACAATTTTCCGATTAATGGCGGATAATGATCATCTTCAAGTAATGGAGGGTAAACACAAAAATCTGGCCAGGGAACAACACATAATTTTGCAGGATGAGTTTTTTTCGCATCTTCTAAACGTTGTTTTCGTTGTTTTTGTCGCGTTCCATAAGATTCCCTGTACATATTTTGTTTCCTTTCCGAATAATTTGTTGAATCAGGATAATAAATTAGAGCTCCTGTATCATGACGTATTGAGCTGGTATAATCATAATGTCTTGGCAGAAAATTTAATAATTTCGAAAAACTTTTTTTTTTAGTATCCTCATCCTGATATGTCCCCCTTGGCAATCGAGCTTTACGAGACACAGATTTTAACTCGCTATGATGACTTCTTTCTTCACCCCCGAATGGATTTCCTAATTTTGTTTGTAAAATTCTTTTTGGAGCTTCCAAAGAAGTTGTAAAATAACTTGATTCTTTCATAATGTAAGCTCCTTTATCAGGGTAATATTTATACAAATCTAATAAAGTTTTACCCAAAGTCCAAGCGAATCCAGGTTGTTGAACGATTCTTTTCGTTAGGTTATCAATATTTGAAGGGATTGAACGATTCCGTACTGGAACATACCGACGCTTTACATGTTTTACCACATAATTAACCAATAATTCGACTAACTCTGACTTTTGAAGTTCTACTAATAATAACAAAGCACTCTCGGTTTGTTCTTCGTTGTGGAATAGAGGAATATATCGATCAGTTTCAATAATTTTTCTTACTAAATCATCCCAACCGAACAGAATAAAATCTTCCATAGGACAAAAATACTCATTATTTCCCAAAGAAATTTTATTGAAAGCCGTAGGAAAATGTTTTATTGAAGAATCAACAAGTTTTTTTAATTGTTCCTTAATTGTCAATCGACTAAAATACTGCACATCATCCATATATTGGAGTCGAAGATAGTGTATCACTGTGCAAGCATCAATCAATGTTCGATATGTAATTTCATTCTCTCCTGGTAAAGATAAAGTAACTGTTTCATTATTTGTCAGTTGTACGTGAAGTAAGGATAAATTATTTTCATCACGCGTTTCCAAAGTCACAAATTTTATTTCTTCAAGCCTAGAAAGCCATATATATTGCAACTCTATTCTTAAAAATTTGTTATGGCCTTTTGGTTTTGTCTTGTAAATTTGTACACTATCTTTTCCCGCCATGATAAATCTCTTCCCTTCAGGGTCTAACCAATGAATAAAAATTTCACTATTAATCCAATTATGCCATGGTTCGAACTTAAACTTGCATAATAATTCCTTGTTATTATCTAAAATATGGCCCCAACAGAAATTAGTTCCTTGTTGTTTTTCAATAGATGACACAATTACAAATCCATCTTGACCAGTTTTACAACCGAATGATGTTCTAACTAATGCTTGCATAGTGACAGATGGTGAATTATTCGGAAATAATTGATATGTATTTAGTTCATTACCAACAGCTTGTACAAATTTATCACCAATTAATACTAATGGTTTTTTATAATTAAGATATGTCCATTTTTCTTCATAAACTAACAAACCAGCCCAACAATCCCATAATTGAACTCGAACATCTTGGTCTTTTCGAGAGCATAAAATTATTTGATCAGTATTCTGCAAGAATGAAATGAGAAAAGTACTTTTAGGAACATCGATTTCAGAAATCAGCAAGGCCGTTGGAGTGTGAAATAAACATAAAGTACCAGATCTATCTTTTTTCTCTTCATAAAATCTAACAAATAAAACATATCGATATTATAAATATTATTTGTAAATTATTTAGGTAAAGAATGATTTGAAAATAATTATAATTACCTAGCTACTAGATCACCTTTAGTAGAAATGGCAAATAAATTTCTTGTAGATGAAATGTTTTTGGCTTCAACATAAAACCATTGTCTTAAAATTCCATTTATATCCCACACGGAAATTCCATCTTTTTCTTCTGGCCAAAGTAAATAACCATATTTTAAACTTTCAATCAAAATATTATGAATATCTATCAAATATTCATTACTAAGATTGGAATATTTTGGAGAAGAATGAATTAAAGCATCAATACGAATACTTTTTCGTAAAATCCAATGTTTTGTAGATAATAAATGCATGTTATTTTGAGTGAAACAAACTAAAGTGTGATGACGCACAAATATCAAGGAGCCTAAAATTTCCATAGAATTTAACAAAGAATCATTTTGTTGTTTACTATTCTTGATTGAATAAACAACAAATGATGATTCTGGTACACTCTCAGGCTGTTGAGAATTATTTAAGTTTACAGTGGCGTCCATATTTGGGGTATCCACATGACTTTCTTTCGTTATGGTCACCCTTGATATTGCAACGTATTGTCCATCTTCAGATACGGATATATAAATTTGTGCTTTACTTTCAGATACATTCTCTTTGTTGAAAGGAGTTTTGATGGTGAAAATTGAATTAGAAGGTCCGCTAACACTATCGAACGGGAAGACTGCGAGGATACCATTTTCTAAGCTCCATGTAGCTATAAATTTATTATCTGGAGATGTAGCCACAATATCAATATCGTATTTAAATTCATCATCTATCATTTCCAATTCATCTGTTCCTCCTAAATCAAATGAATCTCTAAGTGATTTACTAAGAGCCGTTAATGAACCTGTAATTTTTTCAAATACTTTGTGTGAAGTACTGACTAAACTTAAACCAGATTTGTCAGATTTAGAATCATCATATTTTTCTTGTGTGAATGATGTTTTTAAATGATCAAAACTTATTGAATGGTCTGGACGTTCCGTAATTGGAGTACCACTTTCAATATTGATTACTGGAATAATATTTGCTTCTTGTATTAAATCCTGGCTATCGGTCATTATTATTATTTAAAAAATCGCGTGTTTTAAAAATTTTCTCTTTATTAATTAAATTTATTAACTTTTTTTTTAGTTTAATTATAATTTCAATTTATATATAAAATAAATTAGTCTAAATATTTTGTCTATATAACATAAATACTTATTAACCGTATATCGATTCGATTAATAATTTTTTTTTTAGTAAAAATGAATTTTGAATTATCAATGCAGTATTTATAAAAAAAAAAATTATTATCGGGAAAAAAAAAGAAAAAAGGGGTATAGTACAACATATTTTGCATTCCGGTACTTATAAATAAATATTTATACTTTAATTAGAAATTATATTATCAGATCTTTGCGGAAAGTTGATCATTGTAAAAATGGCTGTATGAATGTGCGGAAAAAAGAAATCTATTAAGCAAATTCTTTCATCGTCATTTGGTAAAACAATAGGAATTATTTAATTTTTTTTCACTTTTCCCCCTATTTTTTTCATTAAATAATTAGATTTTTACCATTTTCTTCCGTTCTCCGAAACAATGACGACGTCTTCATTATTTACCGTTATTTTGTGGCGCAATAAAAAGATCGGTACCACGCCACTTAAATATGGATGGCTAAATTCCATGTGCACTAATACATTTGTATAATATTCATACAGGAATTTGAATTTTAATTTAGTAAATTCAAGTATATTTTCTATGAAGATCCTATTAGTTTAAGGATTTGACATGCCTAAAAAAATAAGAAACCCGTGAACTAGTCCAATGATCGTTTTGTGAACGGACCGGGACTTAAATGTAACCATACCCCCATTTCTTATTAATACATATTTCTATTTTTGCTTTATTCAAGGATTTTTTTTTTTTTTTCCGCAATCTTACATTTATTACTTCGATTTTAAATATTTGTAAGAACTTTTTTAAGAACTTGCAGATAGTTAACCTAATATTACATAATACGAAATGTGTCAATCATCTCCGCCAGCATTATATCTAATTTTGGCTGAAACCAAAATAATTGGTGAACAAAATTTTCCTAATAGAGTTACTTTAGTCAGATGACCATTATCATCTGATTATACAAATGTTACATAAACAATAAGACAATTTTTTTTAAATAATGAGCAAAATGCAAAATTGATCCGTTTTTAATATGTTAGATTTATTATTTGGATTAATAAATTAATTTATTAATAACATAGTTTTCACTGGTTCATGAAACAAAAAATAATTAATTTAAGTATCACGCCAAGAATTTTATTAAATAAATATCGATTACAATCAATATATTAATTTATTTTGAAGAAACACTATCTAACTCCGAATTTAGTTTGAGAAACAGAATTTGTGTAACAGATAAATAGTCGCACGAACGTTCAAGCTAATTTAAGGTTCATTCATAACTATCCGGAAAAACTTCATATTTAAAAGAACTTAATTCTTTATTATTTTTTTTTTTCTTTCTTTTGAAAATTATTAATATTATTATTTAATATTTTTGCTATTTTTATCATTTATTATTTTATATATTAGGATCTATTATAATTTTTGGTTCATAATAATGTGCATACTTTCTGGAACAGAGATAAGGAAACAATTAAAAGAAGAGTACGTAATTTTTTTTTGATTTAATAATAACTCTTACTCCTTAGTTAAATAATTCATCTCACTTTATTTTTGGAATTGAAAAAAAAGAAATTTAATAATCGAACCTTGTGATTATGCTAATATCGGTATTGCAAGGTAAAACATTTTATTTACATATTATTGTTACGGGTACATTTAAAAAATAGGATTAAAACGGACGTCAACCATTAAATGAAACTTGCAACAATGACGCCCCGACTAAAACTATGTGCCTTTAAGTTTTTCATAGTTGGCTAATCCAGTATAATTTTCAACAAAATATAAATTTCAGTATTGATTTAACCCTTGGAGATGAATTTAGATATTTTGTTCATCATAATGGACCAGTACCAATTAGTGATGAAGCTGGTGCGAAAGATTACCAAAAATTTTCAAGAATCGTGAGTTGACAAGTAACTATGGTTAAATTCTTTATTTAATATATATTATATTATATACATATATATATAATTTTTTTTTTAAATTTATAAAATATTAAACTCCTGTTTTTTTTCTTTTTTTTTTTAAAAAAAAAACTAATAGATGAAGTGTGATGATGGTAGACCATATTTTCTTGGGCCTGGTCAAATGTGTTTGGGTTGTTAAAAGAATTATCATTGTCTTTTTGTTACTGTTCTATTATTAATCATTAGCTGAATGTAATTGAAAAAAACTTTCTAATTTATAAATCTTCCAGGAATTACAAAGGAAAAAGTTCAATTACCATCGAATTTATGTGCATTAGTAGGCAAGTTAAAAAAATAACAAATGAGAAGTCATCACAATTCCGTTTAATAAAATAATAAATATATTCATATATTTTTTTCTTAAAAATTATAGAAGGAAGATCAAGATTTGCTAGATTAGGATTATCGGTACATATTACAGCATCATTCATAAACCCTGGATCGAATAATCAAACAGTTTTGGAAATTTTTAACGCATCAAGTTTAACCTTAGCCTTATATCCTGGTACAAAAGTTTGTCAAATGATCTTTATGACTATGGAAGGTCAAGCTCATTATAACGGAATTTTTCAAGAACAAGCTTTGTAACGGTTAATAATAATTTCATTGTTTATTAATTTGTTTTCTCTAAATTTTTTTCAATATTTTTTTTTTTTTTTTTTTTTTTTTTTTTTTTTTTTTTTTTTTTTTTTTTTTTTTTTTTTTTTTTTTTTGTTGTATTTAATTTAATTGTAGTAGGTAGTTTATGTAGCTTTATCAGATTTTATTTATAACAACATTTTCTAACCTAACAGTTGTTTAAATAAAATGAACTTTATCATTAAAATTTGATATTTGTTTTCCTACATTTGAACGGACTGGACTCGACTCAATTATTATACAATTAACCATAGCATATAATCACTTTTAGGGTAATTAAGTCGCCACGCGCAAAAATATTTTTACGATCGTTAATTTTCTGGCATGAAAACGAAATATAAATAGTATAGAAAATCTAACCGGGTTGAAAGAAAATTAGAAAAATAACAGCGAAAGAAAATGTAAAAAAATAGGGAGTGAAAAAAGAGAGTTTAAATAAATTTCAAAATTTGATGATAGCGGTCCAAAAATTATGATTGTGTTCTATAATACGCCTCATACTGAAATTATTTCGGCTGATTAGCTTTATCTATTGATATTGTAATGCTGCCGTGATGTCGACATTTTCCCATCAATAAACGATATTTATTTATTAATTCTTTAAATAATAATTATTTAGCACGTTTATTCAGCACAAAGTGCCGAATAATATATCCGGTGACTCATTTATATTCAGTATCCCATTAAGATCATGAAGCTATTCTGTTCATATTCGGCATATCAAACGGTATTATAATCTGCATTTATTTATGTTTATATAGTAAAAATTAATTTAACGTGTGTCATAAAAAAATAGATCAGGGGTTTATAACCGTTATTGGGCACAGTGGCACAATTACAATAAATATATCGTGATTTATCGGTACTGAAAAGTGCCGAATAGGTGATTAATCCGGATTCCCGAATTCTGGAATTATGCAATTAACTGTAAGAACATTCTCCTGCTTATAGGCATCGTCGAAACTCCCTAATTACGTCATTTCGGCTTTTTGACATATGGCGTAAATAATTCCGTAACCACTATTGTATTTTTTTTTTTTTTTTAATTAAAAAATTAGCACTACCAAGTATACCTTTTAAATTTTCAATACAAGACACAGTTACCGTATATACGCCATAAATAGATAACTGGTAATATTTTTTAAAAAAAATCTTATACCGTTAAGAAATTACGTTCCTTTTTCCTTTTAGCATGTAAAATCACGCATCATGGCATTTACGTACCGTTACCGTAAAATAATCTATACGTCTACTATTACACATCACAAAGTTTTTCTTACGATAGAAACGTAAATTTGATGACATCACGTTAGAAGTCTCAAATTATTGTTATTCATCACATGATAAAAATATTTTCCTTACGGCGACAGTAGTGACCAATTCATTTAAAGTTTTCCTTAAATCTTTAGCATTACAAGTTTGACACCAATATATATTTTCCTGTACCTGGTTCATTTACATTCTTCATATATCCTGTAACTTCTTTTCTTTTTCTTTTTGCTAAATCCAATAATTATTTTCATCATTTTGATTCAATAATTGAAGTAGGAAATATCATAGCATGGTTCTATTAAAATAAATGAGTTAAAATTAAATTTATATTCTTTATTACAATAATACATTTACCTGATAATCATTATCATCAGGGTCTATTTTTAGAAACATTTTTATTGTGATCTCAGTTGCATCAAAATGACAATAATCTTTGAAAGAAAAAATGCAGGAAAAAAAAAAAATATATTTGCATAACAAATTGAATCGAATTAAAATTTAAAGATTTCTTATTTTTTTGTTCAATAATTATTTTTCGTTTATTTAATTCCTTTTAAAATAATGATAATAAAGTAAACATTTTTAATTTTACTTCTCTAGACATGAAATATATATTTTGATAAAATTAAAAACGGGATATACCAATTATTTTAGTGATAAACGAATATTTAAAAACATGTTTCGCACAAAAAAAAAAAAAAAAAAAAAAAAAAAAAAAAAAAAAAAAAAAAAAAAAAATTAAAAAAAAAAAAAAAAAAAAAAAAAAAATACGAATAATAAATAAAGAAAACAATAGAACTTTGTTCATTACAATAAAGTTTAAAAATAAAATTGATTGATAATTTCCAAAATAATCTGTGCGACTTTAATTAATTAATTATTTAATATCAGATCAACAAATTATCCCGATTAATTCTTTTATATAACGACCGTCTTGGTTTATAGTCAGTTCCATTACAATTTTTTAATTATTCATAAAATGAATAGTTCAAAGCATATAAAAATAACTAAAAATGAAAATGCTCGAAATTTATGGAAGGAACGTGATGATACTGTTAATCAGGTTATTATAATTATAACAAGTAATATTGAATTTGTATTGTAAAACTTCATAATTATTTATTTATTTTAATAGCTTCATGTTACAATTTCATCTGCTAATTCAACTACTCAATCAGAAGAAACTTGTCACATATATCAAAAAGTGAATTTTACAGACTTGGAAAAAAGAAAAAAAGTATATGGAATATGTGAACAAGAGAATATTGGTGTCAACCTTGTAATGCTAAAAGATTTGAGGAAAACTTTAAAAATTGGACTAGCGGAAATAAAAATATTGATGAACTAATCCAACAATCGCAACTTAATGCTTTGCATCCTTCAAAATTTCTTGAATGGATACCTTTTGAAAATTTTGAAAATGTTATTAAATCACTCAAGTTGGGTTTGGTAAAATTTATTCAGCTAATTTGTCTGAAGGACGTATTGAATTTTGGAATATTGAAAATCAAAAATGGAATAGAGAAAAATGTGATAAAGTGATATTATAAAGTTTAGATAATTCGTCTAATATAATTACAGATTTTTTAAATGAGGTAAGTAATAAGTATTGTTTTAATTTACGGTGTATTTATGATATAATATATGTTTAATCTCTTTTTAATGATTTTAGATTAAATATTATATTTCAGATCATTTTCATTGTAATAAAATTATTCCATGTTTTGGAATTACTCAAGATCCAAATACCAAAGATTATATGATAGTATTGTATTATTGTAAAGATGGGAATTTAAGAAACAATCTAATAAATGATTTAGATTAAGAATCTAAAGTTAATCAGTTATTTTTTATTATAGATGGACTTTTAGCTATTCATAATGCTGAAAAAGTTCATAAAGATTTTCATTCAGGAAATGTAATAGTTGATAATAATGTACCACTTTATTAGTGATTTAGGATTGTGTCAACCAGTAAATGATAATGAGCGAAAAGGAGTTTATGGAGTAGTACCTTATATAGCACCAGAAGTTTTACGTGGATATCAATATACAAAAGCAGAAGATATTTACTCATTTGGGATAATAATGAATGAAATTTTGTCGGAAGAAATTACTTATAATGATATTCCTCATAATCATATTTTAGTTATTAAAACATGTAAAGGTCTTGGACCAAAAATTTCTGAAGAAACACCAAAATTAATTGTAAATTTAATTATTAAATGCTGGGATGCTAAAGCAAAAATAGACCAACTGCTAAAGAATGATGCCAAATATTTAAAAAATGGGCTTGTGAAATGGATGATAAAAACAGTGAAATTTATTCTCAAAAAAAGAGAGTGAAAAAATTAAAGATAATAAATTAAAAAATAAAACAAATGAAAATAAACTTAAAAATTTTCAGTTAGTACATCCACAAGCAATTTATACTAGCAGACTTTAAATTTCAAAAATCTTCCAGAACCTATAAATTCAACGAAATTATATTCAATTCAATATGATCCAGGTGAATTTTTTTTAAAATTTTAATAGTTAATTTTAATAATCATAATTAATTAGTTATTAATATCTGATATATTTTTATTTATGCTATCATTTAATTTAATTGTTACAGTTTCTGAATGTTTGGATTGTCAAATTAAATGAATTGGTAAGATAAATATTAAATTTTTAATATTTAGAATTTTCGAAATCTTTTAAGACCTCGATATACTGATATTTGATATATCGATGTACAGTATATTAAAAACTCGGAAATCGTAAATGCGTAGATATATAGGCTCCACTGTAATATTAAATTTTTATATTAAATTTTATTTTTATTTTATTTTTATTTAATTGATTTACCATTAAATTTTATATCTTTGGCTAAATTTGCTAACATTTTATCTGTAAAATCTTCTTAAATTTTTAAAATAAGAAAATACGAAAATTAATATTTGATTCACTGAAATATTTAATCATTGAAAGTGAATTCGTATTATGAAACCCGGTTTGCGTTTAAAGCGGGTGCCCAAACCGGGTTGAAATTAATAAAAATCCATGTTTAATTTTAATGTATATATGCAGTCACGTTGAAAAGTATATGCAAATATTATATAAATATATATTAATAATGCTCGATTGCCAATACTTCATTTATTTTCATTATGAAACTTTTCCGCTCATTCGTTCTTTTAGGATGTCATATGATCAAAAATATCAGTTATGTGCATTGAAGCATTGAACAACTTTTCAAAATCAGACGTATATAGTAAAAGAAATCAAAATTAACTAAAATTGAACAAAAATTCAACCATTGATTTTCCTCAAACTTGAACCAAAGGGAGAACATTTAGAAGCTATTTTTTCTCAGAGCTGAGAATTTCTTCTGAAAAATAATAAATAACATTTAATATTTTGCTGATTAACACAATTTAATGCCTCAAAGAATTGATTGCGTTATTATGATGTTACTATGATCGATCAAAAATCGATTCGATTCCTTAACCGATCACGTTTGTTTGAATTTTAAATGATCGATCAATCGTAGACTAAACAAACAAAAGAGATTTTTTTATAATTTTTTTATATAAGTAATTACGTAAAAAATATCATTATTTAATTTGACATTATTAATTTCTTTAGGAGTGAAACGATATAGAAAATATGATCTTTTATTTGAATTAAATGAATTAAATATGCAGAATGCATTATATGTAGTAAGTAATGAATTTAATACAAATATTTACATCTCTGTAGAAATTTAAAATTTCTAAGTATATAATACAAGGTTGGAACCTTTAAGCGTAATATGAATAAATGTAAAATGACTTGTCTCATTTGTCGAATTTAATAAAGGAAATCTCAATGAATTTTAGAGAAATAATTAATTTTTTTTTGGACCATGTTTATTATTTGTAATTTATAGTTATATATATTTAATAAAAGTGAACAAATAGTTAGTGTTTGTTGCTGGCTTAGCCAAGTCTTTAAAAAACTTGTTGTCACCTGATCACCAACGTTAAGGTGCAGCAACATTGATCAGTTAAGTCGGCATACATAATTAAAATGTTTCTAATTTATTATATTTTGTCAATATTAAATGAAAATTTTCATATACTTATTTTAAGTCATCGTTTGATCGATTAATTGATTGGATCGATTAATAATGATTCGATTAAGAAGCATATTCCTTAAATAATCTTTCCGGGTTATGAATATTTAAAGACCGCCTGCAATTTGTAATTTTTTTAATCCACAATTCTATAAAATTTCTCCAATCTCAAAGTTTACGATAAAACAAATCGTCTTCTAGTAAAAGTTTAGAAATTTTTATAATAAAATACAAACAACCTTTTAAATAATTTTCAAGGTTGACATCAGTAAAGTTCTGTGCCAGGTTCTCCCAAATATAAGTAATTCATAACTTGCCTAATCCGATTTTTTCTTCAACTCTTTAATTACTTTTCCTAAATTACTCTTAATATCATAGCCGGCTGTTCAAAGGTGGCATATTCCAACTCAATTCTTTTTTTTTGTTCTATCTATACACTTCTTTTAATCTTAATCTTTCATAAAAATTATATCTCAGTTAAATTTCTAGAACAAACTGCGTTGTGCTTTTCACAAAAATATCATTATAATTATAAAAATATAATAATGATTTTAAATTAAAGGTTTACCTGATAATTATTATTATACCTTTACCATATAAAACTTGATTTAATTATTCAAAAAGGCGATGATATCTTCTCATATGTATAGTATATATACTTAGAATTTAATATTTATATTGCAAAAAATATAAGAATTTCATCATAAGGTTTAAATGAAATAAAGGAATTTATCTAGTTTCAGATAGGGCAATCGGACCGCTTCGAATTACTTATATTGAAGTTTCAATATCTTATTGTAAAATCATTTTCCAGTTGTATTTAAAAAATTATCCATTTTATAAATTGGCCGTTTGGCCATTTTGGCCAAAAAAAATTCTTGGTCGCGGCCAAATGCTGAATTATATAAACCATCAAACCGTAAGCCCATAACATACAGTATGATCGTAAAACATTACCTGTAATTTTCAATAAAATAATTAGCAAATAATAAAAGACAACAAATTGACAGGATTATAATAAGAACAAACCATAGTTTAGGAATATTATTAATTCTCCTGGACCACCTTTTGAATATAATTGCTGATTGATGGCTTTTATAATATCTTACAATTTTTTACAGGGCCGCATTACAGTGGCTTTATTTCAGAATTTTAGTAAGGGAATACCATCAAGAGTACATGAAAAATTGGGCCTTTGTCTCATTTCTTTAACAGGGTCCATTCGCACTTCATAATCTTTATCCCTTTTACAAAAAATTGGATTTATATAAGGATATAGGAATTTTGAGCAATGTTCTATTTCAGACATTGTTTTTGGTGCAAAATTGGGATTCTACATAATGGTGTGATTCTTGATGATGAAAATTAATATCATTTATAAATATATATTTTATATATTTGGTAATTTCATTGATACCATTGCAATTCAAATTTTAAGGTGAAATTCAATGCAACAGGATATGTCCGATATGATAGTTAAAATATCATGTCATTCATGTGCCAGTGATCTAAAGAAAGACAGAATGTGAGTACTGCACTATTGAACCAAAAAATATAATGATTGGGTTGACATGGTAACAGAACATTTGCTTAATCTGAAATATATAAAGATGCCCTTCAGAAAAACAAAAGGGTCGCAGCATCTCAGCGATGCACAACTGTTAGTTTTCATCAAGGTTTGCACCAAGTTACAGTCACTAATTTCTGTTATTCATACAGCAAAGCCTTGCACTCAAAGATTTGTAATCATCTGGAAATTCCTAAAAACAGAGAAGGACATTCACAGTAGCTGTCCCCATATACTAAGACAACAAACTGTGGCCATGATGTGCTTCCAGTTCTCTGAATTCAAAAATGACCTCAATGAGAACAAATAATTGGCATGAAAAAGATGTCAAAATGACTGCTAAAAAAGTTGTGTTCCTCCTTAACAGGTGATTTTAAAATTTCTCCTCAACAGTGAATTTTAAAATTCACCATCTAGATCATACAATTCATACTCCTATCAAGTACTTGCTAAGCCCTGTTAAGAAGCACTTGGATATTGCCTTTCAAACCCTCACAAGTCACAACATTTTAATGAAAATAATACGCTAATGTCTTTTTGAAGTCTCTCTGTTGCAAAGTAAATGGTATAAAAGATTATTAGATATCTAATAAGAAAGTAATTGCAAAGTAAATGGTATAATAAATTATTAGATATCTAAAAAGAAAAGTAATAAATAAACTAACTATCATCAGAACATTTTTTTGGTCAACTTACCACAATTAAAATTAGAACATTTAATTTTCATTATTGGAGTGAAATATTGTAAAAAATAAATGAAATATTTTTGTTTTAAAAAAAAAGAATTATTAAAATTAAATATTGAAAAAAAAATGAATTATTTTAGAAAAGTAACAAAGATGAGGGAAAGGTAGAAGTATTTATATAGTTTTTTTTTTTTTGAGATGTATGTTATGTAATTTTCACATAAGTGAAGTAATTAATTACATGATACGCCAACGAAATTGATTAGTCATGACTCATTAACTCATATATAGTACCTTACGTAAATATAGTACCTTACGTAAATACAGTACCTTGCGCAAATATGGTAACTCGCGCAAATACAATTCTAAATAAATAAATTAAAAAAAAATAACAATAAAATTATTTTTATATTTTACAAAACGAAGTTACATTGCTTTCAAGAGTCTATTTAAAATCTCAAGATTTAATCTATTTTTTTATTGATCATGGTGATCATAGTCATCCGATTTTTCTCACGATTCAAAAATAATACATTATTATTAGACTCGTGTTATTTTGACAACTCTAATGTCATTTTGACACTTTTTTTCTTATTTTATACTAGAAAAGTAGTTTGTTAAAGTGGTAAAGAAGGACGGAAAATACAGAAAATGGCAAAAAAGACATGAGTCATGTCAAAAATCAAGAAAAAAAGATGAACGTAGCAACACCACTGAAAAGTTTGTCAGTTACATCATTTACACGACTTCCCTAGCGTAACCTGAAAAAAATGTCACGAAATGGGCGGCATTACGCAACTTGACTGAAATTAAGTGTGGCGCGCATGTGACGAATAATGAGTGACGAACAAAACTGTCCCTCATATACTTATAGAAAATGGAAATGCAGTGGGGTGTGACGGTTGTGACAAAAAAAAGTCACGTGATTTTTCGTGACATTTTTTTCAGGTTACGCTGGGAAAATCCATTTACACATGCTGCGCCAGATTAGATTAAATAATCGATTTTCCACTTTCTCTTCAATAAACTTATATTTAAAATGAAAGAGTCACGTAATAAGCCAAAACGATATTTATGGTTAAATAATGTTCGTTCAAATTTTAAGTCATTAGAGAAAATGAGTAAACGATATTATAATAAGAATACGATGTATCAAGAATAAGTGTGTACCCGCAAAATTTCTAACGCCGCTAAAAATAATCAAAAAGTGATATTAAACCAGTTAACCTTTGCATTCAGTTTAAATAAAATGGTGTCTATTATTTTGTTGTAGGAATACTAACCGGAAAAAAAAATGAATCGTGCTTTATTTATTCGTGTATATACAAATGCTTATAATAAAATTATTTATTAATCCGTAAAAAATAAAGCGCACATGATACGTGCTAGATAATAAATATTACAACACGTGATAAAAAACTACCTTAAATATAAGATATAAATTTTAATACTTTTAAAAGTGGAGGGATACAAATAATAATATTACCAAATATCAAAATATTAACTGTTCATCATTCACTAAGATCTATACATAATAATTATAAAAATCAATCAATATATTTACGTGAAAGAATTATAATTAAAGAAAAATATCTTTACCTAATTCACTTAATTGACAATCCAAACATTCAGAAACTATAAATCAAATAAATTAAATGTTAGTGTAAATTATAATTACATAAACATAATAATTATTTATAACTAAAATGCATATTACACATACTTAGATTTGATGATGGTGAAGGAGTGTTATCATCTATTTAAAAAAATAAAGGACAGATTATTAATATGAAAATGAGAATATGATCCACATTAATTTTTTTAAAAAATAAAATTTACCTGGATGTGAATCAGTTGAATTTATTGGTTCCGGAAGATTTTTGAAACTTATTTGTCTACTAATATAAATTGCTTGCGGATGTGATTGACTTCTAGGTTTGTTTTTTAATTTATTCTTATTACATTTTTTTATTTGAGATTTAATTTCACTATTATTACTATACATCTCAATTTTCCATTTTCTTAATTGTTGATGTAACTCGTTTGCGGTTGGTCTATTTTTAGGGTTAGCATCCCAACACTTAGTAATCAAATCTGTAATTAATTTTGGAGTACCTTCAGAAATTTTTGGTCTATGTCCTTTACATATTTTAATGGCCAAAATATGATCATGAGGTTCCTCACTATAGGGAATTACTTCTGACATAAGTTCATTCATTACAATTCCAAATGAATAAATGTCTGATGCTTTTTCATATGGTTGTCCACGTAAAACTTCTGGTGCCATATAAGGTATCACACCATAAGTTCCTTCATTAACTGATTCGTTATCATGATTTGCCGGTTGACACATTCCTAAATCACTAATGTGTGGACGACCAAATTCACCATATAATATATTACCTGAATGAAAATCTTTATGAATTCTTCCAGAATTGTGAATATTTAGAAGTCCACTCGCAATTTCTGTTAAATCCTCAATTTTTGAATTATAATTAATAGGTTTAGGTCTATTAATTAAATGCTGTCTCAAATTTCCATTTGCACAATAAAACAAAACCATCATATAATCTTTAGTAGTTGGATCTTGAGTTATCCCATAACATTGAATAATATCAAAAATATAAATCTGAAGATGAGATTTGATCTATTTAAAAAAAAAATCAATTTAATTAATAAATATATTTACTACGTTACACGATAAACAAATCATGTGATCTAATATTGAATTTAATAATTTAATTGGTTACATTTAAATAAATAATTAATTAATTAAATACCTCATTTAAAAATACTTTACTTAAGTTAGAAGAATTATCCAAACATTTTAACGCGACTTTAATATTTGGACATCTATCCCATTTATGATTTTCAATATCCCAAAATCTAATAAATCCTTCAGGCCAGTTAGCAGAATAAATTTTCCCAAATCCACCTCTGGTAATGTAAGTGATATCTTCAAACTTTTCATAAGGTATCCATTCAAGACATTTTTTATAATGTACAGCATTAAGTTGTGATTGTTGTATTAATTCATCAATATCTTTGTTTCCACTAGTCCAATTTTTAAAGTTTTCTTTGAATCTTTTAGAATTACAAGATTGACACCAACGCCTTCCGGTTCCCGGTTCATTACATTCTCCACAAATTCCATAAATTTTTTTTCTTTTTTCTAAATCTTCCATGAGAATTATCTTACTACCTGTTTCATTAATACTTTCTAATGGAGAAATTATAGCATTAAGCTATTAAATAAATGATTAAGAATTATTATGATTAATTTTCAGTAAAAAGGTTAATTTTTAAAGAATTTAACATTGTTTATTAAAAATAATTATTATTTTTACCTGATATTTATTATTAGCACTTTTAATCCATAAATCTCTAGCTTTTGTTTTAGGATTAGTTTCACTTGTATTCATATTTTGATTATTTAAATTTGGTAGATAATTAAATTAAGAGAGGTAAAGTTAATATTAGTTTTGGTTGAATTAAATGAATTTTTTTTTTAAAAAAAAAAGAAAATTGGAAAAATTCATTAAGGTCATCACTTTAAGCGTTTTTATTTATTAAAATCCGTGAGGGATATTGTTATACAAAAAAATGCGACAAATGAATGATAAATAATTAACTATTTTTAGATTTGATGGCGACACTCTTTGTTACACCACGGAAGCTAATCCATAACACAATGTATTAACCAATAATGAAAACGCCAAACGCAATATTCACCGATGCCTTGAAGTCCTCCGAAGGGATACAGTATATGGAGTTTTTTTTAGATATCCATGGAATAATGGTTATCATGTCGTATACAACAATGGATTTTATACTTTTTTATACCGGTGGAATAATTGACAGAAAAATCCATCGGTGTATACATACCGTATATCGCGGGCAAATTTCGGAGGTTTGGCCAATTGGCCATGTTACACCCACCCCTTATTACGCGAATTTTTATTATTAATAGAGGGTATAAATTAATTAGGGTATTGTTGCACGTCACACCTAAGATTATCTAAATAATATTAAAAATCAATGGAGAATGTGAAATCTTTTTCTATACATAGGGGAGGTACTAGGCCCGTGACATACGGTGGGGATTGATTGATTAACATTTTATGATTAAAGTTTAATTGATCGATTACTTTTTATGGTACATATAATAAGCTCCCAAAAAACATTCAATTAAACGTGCATAAAAAGTGTACAGTAGAAGGAATTTGTAATTTAATGAGCCTTATCAAAAAAAAAAAAATCAAAGATGCACACATGGATGATAATTCATTTTCAAAACCCGCCAAAGATTGACAAGTATTTTATTATTACCAAATCTTTCAAAAGATCCTGAGGAAGTTTATCGAATAAATAATGACAGCATACTATATATTAAATTTTGTAGACCCAAATTTCCTAAGTTCCTGCATTCACATTAAAATTTACTAGTTTATTATTTTATCTTGATAATTAAAGAATTAAATTTAATATTTTATTATAAATTATGATCTAAATAACTATTATAGATTTTAAATTATAAAAATTATATAAAATAAAATTGTAAATTACATTTTGAATTGTGTTTTTTAACACTTTTAACAAATTTTGATTAAATATAATAGGTGTATATCGGTATTTATATTTAATAGAAGATGAAAATATAATATATCATACATACTGTATATGTACCATTTGTCCTTTTACGAATTTTAAATTGTTGTTTCCCCATTCAGTTTTGACACGTGTTTTTTTTATATTAAATTTCGGGTCGATCACAATTTCCTCATCAGAGTGTACACCTCTTAATAGCTGGATTTACGTAACGCCGGCTGGAATTATCAAAAAGGAAAATTTCGTAGGTTCATTTTCATTTTTATTCGCCGATATCCGATATGCAGTTATTTCTTAATTATGATCAGACGTGACCAGAATAATTTTGAAATCCCTCTTTTCGTGCAAACTACCGGCTAGTTACCAGGATACTATACAGAACAGTACGGTATATATGTGGACCCTTGAAATAATTATGCGGCAAAGTGATTTTTTTTTTTTTTTTATTAATAAAATGAATAATATAATATTAAATAATATTTTTAACTAAATGACGAAAATTTAAATATTAATCAACACTTAATCAACATACTTATTAAATATAATAAACCAATTCCTTGAAAGATATCTTAATTAACTTCAACTACTCTACTATTATTATATATTTCTGAACTTCTATCCTTTGTTAAATTAAGATTAAAGGATTTAGAAACATGAATCTCCAATACATTACGTAAATTTGTGATAAATCCCGTATCATTATCAACTAATTGCACAAGTTCGATCATGTGTAATGATTCTTTAATTGCAATAAAGTGTAATGCAACTGATTCACATGTTGAAGGATGTAATGGACTGAATAATTTTGTAAATAAAAAAGTCGTAAAAGAAACAAAGTTATTAATTAAAATTTTTTTTAAAAAAAGAAAGATTCTTTATAATGTCTTACCCAACTCTGACATTATTTTCTAAACAAACAATATCTGCATCCGGTGTCTCCGTTTCTAGATACTTCTTTATAAAATCTAGTAATTTACAATATCGTTAAAATCCTTTTTTTTTTTTTAAAAAAAAAAAAAAGGAGGAAGAATAATGATAATGAATTTTCTTCTATTTTCTTAATTATATTACCTGATTCATCCAAGAATGGTTCTAATTGATTTGGCTGATTTCCATTCCCAATAACGATTTGATCATTTTGTATTACCTTTGCTCCTAATGGAGCTGCTACTAAATTTCTAATAGCTCTATTAGAAATTAACAAAATAATTAATATAATCTCGATAAAAATAAATCAGCGAAATAAAGTAATCCTTACTTCTCATTAGGTCGCTTTTTGTTAGGAACCATCACAGTAAATCTTCGAACATGTTTTGATCTGTTAACGACAAAAACATGTATTGTAAATACTTTACCCACAAATACTTTAGATGTAACTGTAGAGTAATAAGAATAATAAATTGATTAACATTATTATTAAAGTAAATAATGATTTTTATAAGATTAATAGCGAAAAATACCCAAAAATGATACAACAACTCCATCGCCAACTTCTACTTCTGCGAGTTTCTCTGTTAATGGGGTTCTTCCACTTATAAGAATTCCATTACTAAGATTATGATCATCAGGTATTGTGGGAAGACCTGAATATTGTTTCCTTCCACGACCATTAGTTTCAGCTGTGAAAAAACTTTTAGCTGTAGGTGTCATTGAACCAGTTGGTGAAAATAAATTACCACTTCTTGCCGATGAAGGAGATGTTATTTGACCCGGTCTTGATTGAAGTGAAGATCTTTGATTTTGAGGCACACCTGGCGGCGGATAAGTATCTTCACGTCTACGCAAATTAGATAAATCTAACATACAATTCCATCTAGATTCAATACTTCTACTTTTCATACCATCATGAACGGGTGACCCTTTAACAACAATGGATACATGTCGTTGACGATCTTCAGATGATGGTGCATATAAAGAATTGACTGAAAAGACTGAAGCTGTAGATGAACGACGTGAAGTAGGTCGTGAGTGGGGATTTGGTGTAGGGTAATATGTTGGAGCTAATTTTGGAAAAGAAGGATCATCAAGAATCGTTATATTATATAAAAATGTCACTTGGTCAACTGGATTAAGAGTTAACGGGAATTTATCCTAAAATAATGAATTATATTTTTAGAAAAAAAAAAAAAAAAAACATTAAAATATTCAAATAATAAACTCCAATAAGTAAAAATATTTACACACTTTCTTATCCTTGGGACCCCAATCATATCTTGTCACAAAACCGTAAGCAATTTCTACATTAACTATCTCAACAGAAAATGAGCCACCTGCATCTGTATTATTTTCTAACTCAACGGACATCATTAAAGCATTATCTAAAGGTGACACACTAGTAGTTCTCATACGAACATTCAATGCTGATTTTACTGACAGAATTTTTCGAAAATCACGTCTAGACTGGTATGAACTTGAATGAGAATTTAATCTTTTATTATCCGGATATAAACGTGATGGAGGTAACAAAAGACTATTTGTAGATTCTTCAAAAGATGGGTCTATTACAAAATATAATTAGTAAAAAGTAAAATAAATTCAATCTAAAAAAATTTTTTTATGTAATTTAAATTATTTATTTACAAACCATCATTTAACCCTTCTAATAGATTCATATTTCCAAAATTCTCAGGAGCATATAAATCAGCTTCTGGTGATTTTACGTCAATTTGAACTTTGGGTTGAGGTTTCTGCGTCACTATTGTGCTAAGAGCTAATGCAGGTGTTTGAGCTCGGGTTTTAACATAAGCTAGTATTAAAATTTTAACAATTAAAAATAAAAAATAAAATTCGATTAATGTAAAGTTTATAAAAGTTTATATCTTGATCATCAAATCATAGAAAAAAAAAAAAGAAAGAAAGAAAATATATATATATATATGTATAAATAACTCACCTACGGGTACAACTAAGGGAAAAACACCATTCCAACAACCATTCCTTTCAATGACCACCATTTGACGATCCTTTAAATTTGGATTGTATAAATATGAGTATATAACAGAACCTTCTGTTGGTTTACTAATTCTTTTATCCATTGGAGGTGGCAAAGGAGTTCCAGGTATTGATGGTGAAGTAGCTGTTGAACTTGCTCGAGAAGGTAAACGATATACAGCAGGAGGATTTGGGGAAGGAACAGATAAAGTACTAGCATCAATAATTGATGCTTCAACAAATATATCCAATTGATGAAAATAATTTATTGCAGCATCTTGATCAGATAGACCAGAATCAGCAGGAAGACCAATTATAAGATAAAAATGAAGTGTTTCATCTTTATAATGAAAAATAAAGGAAATTAGTAATTAATAAAATAATAATTAATAAAAATACCTAACAAAAGAGTTAATAACAATAAAAAAAAAAGAACCATAATACGCAATAGTCCTCGCCTTTGTAGTGAAAATAGAATCAACTTCTTCCTTGGTACATTGTATGCTTCCGTTAGGTACAGCAATATCCAAGGTCAACTCATTAAATAACGTTTCCTGAGCTCTCATGCTTACAACAAAAATTAATTATCGTTATAAATAGAAAAGGGGTGAAGAAAGAGCAGAATGTGAACTTTGAAAAAAATTCTTTTTGAAATTAGTTAAATAACGACCACGTGGAATGTATCACCTACAATAATAAAATCCGACGTAAATATTGTAAATATTGACACAAAAGTGTATGATTTTCAAAGTCACGTGCAAAAAAAAGGCTTTTTATGGTAACTAAATACTAGGTAATTCTACCTAAACTTGACCAAAACTTGATAATTCATTAGGAAAATGTTTTTTTTTTTTTAAAGATATAAACAGTAAACAAATAAATATTATGAATAACCGTGCACAAATTTATTATCAAACCCAAATAAAGTTAACCTAATATATAAAAAAACGTCTAATTTACGTATTAAAATTTTTCTAATATGATATTACTAAGACTGCAGAAATTTTGATATATTTAATAGAACCAATCAAAAAAAAAAAAAAAAAACTTTTGATATTTCAAATTTAGCATATATATACAATTGTCTCCGTCCTTCTCACAAATAGATAATGAACTGAAATGGATTTCTATAAAAGTAAAAGGAAGGATACGGGGATTTAATACCGCCATAATATTATTTTGATATTAGGGAAAAAAACAAATAAGAAATTCTCGAATATTATTTAACTTCCTAACTTGGATTGAATGAATAACTTATGTATTAAACGGAATTACTAACACACTAATCGGTATTAATATTATTGCCGATATACCATATGAAAAACAAATGCAGAATAATAAAAGCTTTTATACTATTTAAAAACATGATCAATATGACCAATATGACACAAAATATATGTGAAAGATTATTTGTTATCTTTGATTTTTTTTTATAATGAACAAATCAAATTTTTCGAGAATCATTTAACATTTAGCAAAAATGGATATGATCTTTTTTGAGGCTGAAACAATTTTGCATTAACCCCAGATCAGAAATGAAAATATCAGGGACTCCCCAACCAATTTTACGGTACGTCATGTAAAATTAATTGAAATCAAACTAGTTTGGAAATGATGTACACCATAAAAAGTTATTTTTTGCATAATAAGAATATAAGATCATTCATTATTGAATTTTAAAGGTTCTATATTATAAGAATTTTGTTTCGATATAATAAACCAATGAGCGAATGTTTGTAACACTACTTTACAGAAACACTAATTAAGTCTTTTCACAAATATAATATATAATGCTTAAATTGTTTGATATTGACATCACATCTTTGTTTACAAGTTAAAATTTTTTTTATCATTATTCTCGTAATTTAGTATATTGTTATATATATAGTTCTTACATTTTATTTTTTATTTATTATTTTTTTTTTCTAAAAAAAAAATAATTTTAAAAAATAAAAAAAATCATGATTTTGTTTCTTTTGAAATAAAGAAAAAATAACGAGAAAAATATTACTACTGAAATAAATAAATCTTTAAATATAAGATATATATATGAACCTTTCCAAATTATATATTACATTCTTTTCTTATAAATAACTTTTATCTCCCCTATATCCATTCATACCATGATTGCATCCGCTACTTTCCTTCTCATCTTTCTCGCTTCGTATTGTAACGCTGATGATTCTAGACATATAGATCTGGAATTTGAGGACGATACTTATACTAATTATAGTGAAATACCAAAACTTGATGATACAAGAATTTATGGCCCATATGCTGCTCGAGACTTTTACATCGTCTTGATTTTTGGTTTATCTGCATTACTAGTAAATTTACTTGGAAGCTTATACGTTATATATCGTAAGTATTTGTGATAAAACCAAATTAAGAATATTTGTGCTTAAATCCTTTTTTCTTGATTAGGAACATATATCCAATTAAGACGTGTTGGAAAAAATAATGTTCCTTTATCTTTGAGATTTCCATTCTATATCGCATTAACTGGTAGGCCCTTTAAAAAATTACCTTATTTTTTTTTTTTTTTTTCAAAATAATTTGGTTCTAATTATTTTTTCTTTATATAGATACATTTCTTTCGCTTGTTTTTACAGCAAATTTGGTAATTATTTGTAAACATCCCATTCGTTAAAATAAAAAAAAAAGTAAAAGTAAAATATAATCGAAATTTTTAATTAACATTTAATAGGGCTATACTATTATACGGAAACTGCCATGGCCAAATCCGGCATGTAAAATATTCGGCGCTTCTGTATCAACATTATTTACATTAAATATATTTCTTGTGGGTCTTGTAGCTTTGACAACATGGTCTTGTGTATGTAGAGAATATTATATAGAGTTTGGGACATACGATTATAAACTTTGGGGTGTAACTTTAGTGCTGTCTGCTTTATTCTTTTTTTTTTCATTGGAACAATCCGGTCAACAAAAATTTTGGTTTGTACTTCAACTTGATAATTAATTTCTTTTTTTAATAATTTTTTATATTGATATCTAATTTCTTTTCTTTTTTTTCAGGTGTGCTGGAAGACATCATAGTCCCTTCGTCCCTATTATCATGATTGTATTAATAGTTATAATTCTGACGACAATTCTCATTTGTTACATAAAGGTTTTATTGAAAATTAGAAATAATGATAATATACTTATCTCAAGTTATCAACGTCCTGTCGAAAAACGAGCTTTAAGAAAATTAATATCATATATTTTTACATTTCTTTTACAATTCGTAAGTAAGATCAATGTACAATTTACTTTCATTTTTTAAGATCTCTGAATTATTATTTATTTCTAATTAATAGATTCCTCTTCTCACTTATTACTTTTTTACTCTGGCCGAGGTAATGAAAATTTTTTAAAAAGATTTTTCCTTTTTTTGATCTTTGTTCTAAACTTCTAAATAAAACTAATTATATTTTTATAACTTTATAATCTAGATTGAAAACATATTGTTGGACGTGCTGGCCATTACAAGTAAGCATCCCGAAAAAAATAATTAAAATTTTTTGATTTATTTCGACTTCTTTAATATTCATTCTTAAATTTTTTAGCAATAAATTTTGGAGGAATTGGCAATTTTGTTCAATTCGCTATAAATGAAGGGTTATCGAATTCAAACAAATTGAATTCTCCATCATCAACAATGGACCAAAATATGCAACAGGAAACTTCTATTGTAGCCAAACCCATTATTTCCATTACAACCCATGAAATTACTGTCGTTAATAACATAAACGAGCCTGATTTAACACAAAATGATATAAATGATATTGTTTGTTATAATAATCGTTTACCTTCAGAACCCGCTGAGAATACAATAAATATTAATAGAGGTATTATAGATGAAAATGATGTATCGAATAATGACGATGATGTTTTGACGGTATTTGATGGTACAAATTTGGCGTCAGCGAATTCACAAAACGTTTTGTTAAATGATGATCACGATTTTCAAGAAGAAATAAACGAGTATACCAGTCATTGTTCTAGTTCATAATCATGCCCATCATTTGCTCCTTAAGAAAAAATTTTGTTATGATTGGGATTCATCATAATAAGAATTTTCATAATTCTCACAATATCAAACATTAACCGATATATTGCTCTGAGTTTAAAACCAAATCAAAAAACAAAATATAAAAAAAAAAAAAAAATTAAATTAAAAAAATACATTTAAAAAATACAGTGAATTAAATGTAATATTCAAAAAATATTACTGCATGTTATTAGCCATCTTTTCTCTTAATCAAATAAATTCGCTATAACAATATTGTAGTCATTTGTTAGTTGTGTTTACATTATTAAATAAAGTATTATAGCATCTATTTCTATATTAAAATTTTATTTTTTTAGTTGCACACCTGATACCAAAGGAAAAATAGCCTAGTTTCAAATCATTAATTTTAATTGCAAATTTAATAATTTAATTGTAAGGTTACGCTAATTATAAACTACTCGCAGTATAGTAAAAAAAGAATCAAATATAAAAAAAAAAATATATATAATTTTTACAATTTATTTATTAAACAGTCTTGAAACCTTTGCCAAACATCAAATGCTTTCAAAAATCAAAATCTTAAAGTTCCAGGCCATTCGATGAAGTAAATCCGCATATACAGTATATTAAAAAATCTAACATGCAGTACTTGTACATCTACGAAATCCGACATATGCATATTTAATTTTACTAGCGAAAAAAAAAAAAAATCCGCAAATTCTGCAAGTTAATTTTAGACACTGATATAAACTTTACAAGGAAAACCGGGTATATCGGTAATATTAATTTCACGAATTTTTTGCGGTTAAAATATCACCCGAACTGCAGTGTTTCACCCGCTATTCTGAAATGCACAAAATGCACAGGTTATTATTAAAACTTAATGAGTTAAGCGATTATATAATGAAAAACTTAACCTTTAAATTAAAACAAGGTATATAAAGTTTATAAATTTAATTTTTAAATGATGCTTATTAAATATATTATTAAGCTTGCAAAAATAACGAACGCTTTATGCAATAAAAATTTAGGAACTTGATACCCTTAAATTGGGTTTAAAATCTTAATTCTTTCTTAACTACAGAATTTTTTATTTTTATTGAAGTACGGGATAAAGATTTATCAAAGTCTTACTAATCGAAATTAGAATTAAGTGGTAAAACTTCGTAAAAGTTGAAATTATTTAAATTTGAAAGAAATACCAATCAGAGTTCCGGTATATTAATTAAATAATTATTTACTTTTCTACCCTAATAAATGGAGCCCGAGATCCGTTCGGTTACTTTCTAAAGAAAGATAAAATTATATCCATACGTCCAAACTTGAGACATATAACTAACCCAGTCGGAATGGCTTATCAAGAGAACATTTATGTTCATTTCTTAACATAGCCATCCTCGGGTATTATTTCTATTTCGGTCATAAAAAAATCGGTATTATGCGACCCTGTTTAATTTTTTATTAGGTTATTTTGATTGCAGCAATTTGTCGGTAGCCAATTAATTTTACATTCTGTGAGGCGCGTCATATATTCGGTCACGTGCTATTGACTAAATCACGTGTTTATATTTTGCCGACATCTGAACCACGGCAAGTTCTCGGCAAAATGCAACTTAAGAAATTCGTTGTAATAAGCAACAAAAATTTGTAATTTCATACCTGACAATCTAGAAAGTTCTCAGCTAAATTTCCATATTTGGGCTCGTCTAAGATAGTTGCGATCCGTTGATCCGTCAATCCGCCAATCCGCGGATTTATCCGATTCGAAACCATCCGGATTGGATCCGGATGAAGATACGAATTATTCGTCATCTGCTATTTCTGTATATAAATCCGGATCCATCCGTTTGATTAGTACTATTTTATAGTAACGAATCCATTCGGATGGTTATCCGGATAATCCGTTATTTACGGATCGGTCATCCGGATTTTTATATTGAAATTCATTCGGATGGTCATCCGGATCATCCATTTATTTACGGATTAAACGGATGACGAATCGTAACACTACGTAAATAAAAAATGGAGATTTTTTAGATTAAGTCCGAATTTGAAATTTTTACATCATAATAGTATCACATATTTAAGTGATTTGTTTTTTTTAAAAAAAAAAAATTAGATGAATAATTTTTTATTAAATGTTATCTTTTGATTTTAGTTTTACCGCACATCAGGATCACCACCTAAAGCTATATTACCTATAATATTTTTAATTTTAGCAGTAAATGATTCAGTTTATTTGTAATTAGTATTTCTAGTAGAACCATTAACTAGAAAAAAGAAAAAAGTTAAATATAATATTCTTAAAATAATTTTCAAATTAATTATTTACCATATATTATTCCTTTTAAAGTTGAAATTTCTTCATTCTACCAATGATTGTAAATCTCTGCATTTACCTATTATGAGAAAGAAAAATTATTAATATAGTGTGCTAAATTTTTATTTAATGGTAAAGAAGACATAGCTAATTCCTCCTTTAGAATTAGCAGACTTTACTAATAACAAAGTAGGATGTTGTCTGCTTGAGTTGGTTATCAAGTGAACAAGAAAAAGAAAAAAGAAATAAAAAAAAAGAAGAAAAAAAAGGAATAAAAAATAAAAATAAAAACAAAAATAAAAATAAATAAAAAAAAAAGCAAGTAATTCTCCTAAGTCAACCTTGTGAACTCCCCGACTCAATTGAGTTATCCGTTCTAGATTTTCCTAGGAGTTACCCACTTTGCTCACCCTTACCCAACCCAAGCAAACAAATCCAGTACCCTCCTAAGTAAAATTTGTGAACTCCCCGACTCAATGAGTTATCCGTTCTAATTTTGGCTTAGGAAGTTACCCACTTTGCAAATAAAAAAAA
>QZLH01000053.1:49905-68439 GCA_003833135.1 Oehlia diaphana | reverse complement strand
AGACCCACTAAATTTTTTCATAAAAAAATTTTTAAACTAACTTCAATGTATTTTATTATATTTACTAGTTTGCGTTATTAAGGACTAATAAAGAAATTTAATACGTTTATAAAAAAAAAAAAAAAAAAAAAATTAAAAAAATATAAAAAAAAAAAAAAAAAAAAAAAAAAAATTTTTTCATAAAAGGCAAATACAATAATATGTTTTTCATATATAAAAATAATATATTACCATGCTGCCCTCTATATTATTATCACACTCCATATAGTCACATTATGTAAAATTTCCCCAAATATTATATAAAAAACCTTTGTATAATCACATCATAGTAAAAACCTCAATATAATTACCGATTTATGCAGAACCGATTAGGTGACTAGAGGTCTGAGTGTCTGACTGTATTTATACATATAAAAAAAAAAAGTTGGTAAATCATTTTCATCTCAATAATCCGTTGTTGTTTGATAACATGGGGTAATTGAAAAAAAATTCATCGGTGGTCCGAGTAAATATTTATCCATTTGTGATGTAAATCTTTCAATAATATTTTTTTCTCATTCCATTTCTTTGTTAAATACAAGTATGTTAACATATTTTGTGTTTTAAAGATCCATTCAATATTACCATAAAAGGACTAATTAAAATACTGTGGTTGTATTTCAATTTAGCCCTTTTATGGTTAAATTGTTATACTGTATTTTTTCTCTAATTGCAGTAATGCACCCTCTTACTCAATCTCAAGTATATAAAGATCATGTAAAAATTCTCTCTCTAAATGCACTCTCTCTTAAATACACATTATTTCATATTTCGTTATAGTCTCAAGGGGGGATGCACTTAGAGTGAGTGAGTTGACTGTATCGTTATAACAGAGATAACCATAAGATCATGATGATCCATAAGATCCCGAAGGACTATATGAACTAACTATATTGAATTACTCGTGACACAAGAAGTCTGTTCTAATTGGTTTCTGTTATTGCTTATCTATTCCGTTATAGGGAATAACGCATGATTGCATCACGATATCAAAGTACTAGTTGTAGTACCTAAAATATCTTTTACAAACTTCGAACATTACCCTGGTTACTTCGTGGCTCAATTTGCGATCTGAATATTTTTTTCCAAGTTTTTGACCTATCCCCATCTAACGCTCAATCTGGTCGTATTCCGAATTTTTGACTATTCACCAGGACAATTATTTCTTCACTACCATTTTTGGTTGAATGTAACGGCCTCGATGGCGCCTGGGACTCTCAATAAGTGAAAGAGATCAAGCCAGACGAATTTTTAACTTTAAAGAGAAAGGTAATATTTTTCTTTATTTAACCAGAATCCACGTTCTGATGATCAGGAGGATTAGTCTTATTTTATTAACATGTGTATCGGTCCACATTCTAACCAAGTGACAGTGATGGCACTTCTGGCTATTTCACGTTCTGATCAGAAGAATCAGTCCTCGTTTGCAGACAACACTAAATATTATCTCACCTTTTTGATGTGTAGGTTTAAATCTCTAAAAAAAGATGATTCTCTGGAAATCAATGAAAATATCCTCCGCTTATATTCATGATACGCAAATACCGGAGATGATAATACACCATCCCTCTATAATACATGTAGTGACAATTTAACAATGATGGAAATGGGATCCGTGCAGCTGGCGTAGCGTACATCGTTTAAATTTCCGTGCATGTGATTGAATGTAGATAGGCGTGATATTTCATAATGGCGGTTAATTTTATTTTATAAGAGTGCATATGATTTCATAGTAAAGAATGTAATACAACAAATCTCTTATTTCATGTCGGAGAATCAGTTGCAGTATGGAATTTTATCGACATACGATGAGAACTGGTTCGTTAAGAGGGATAACCAGGACCTTTACATGACGGAGCCTGATCAACATCACCAACATACTCGTACGCATTTCTTGCACAGCTTGCAAAAGACTGCTCCTTTTCGAAACATCCAAAAGTTTCGCATGAAACTTTTATGAGTAATGTGCGCTCTGCGCGTATAAAAGTCCGAATTCCCAACACTGGTCGCTGGTGATTAATCACATAAACCCACTTTGGATGATTTGGTACAGATGTGATTGAAATATATGAGGAAGATGAAATCAAGAATCTTAAAGAAGCATTTTGGTATTTGCTATCTTTTATGTATAGTAACTATCTTCATTTATACTTGATCTCTAGAATTGAAATTCGGAATAAGATACTCAATGTTTTAGCTGGATGTCCAGACGAGAAAAAAAATCGATATGAAATCAGTATATCTTAATAATATAATGGATCTGTCTGATATAAAGATACGCAGAAAATCGAAAAGTCCTTAGATTTTATGGTTTAACAAGATCCTTAAAAACGGATTTCAAATCAAACCGACGAGTTCAAATTCTATTTAACGGAGACGTATGTAATAAAGTACATATGGTTCGCAAATCTCCGTTCCCTTATTTGTAAAGAATTTAAGAATTTTGACTACTCAGCAATGATAAGAATCTCCTCGAAAACAAAACAACGAAACTTACTATCGAGTACCAGGTTTCTTGCTAGATCATCGACCTTGTCCATGCACGAGGCTGGAACTGGAGAGTCTCTGGGGGAGGTCCAGTGCCTTTTTAACATACTTGGTCTTGATGGCCTTGGCATTTTGAAGAATGTGACATAGATATACTTCAAGCACTGGTACAAGCAGTCATTGAATTCCCCGTTGCATCCGCCTGGGGTCGGCGGGTTATCGGTTATCCCTCACATAAATTATAAATCGGTCAAAATAATCGGGGTCTCCTCCATCAGGCGGTAATTGCGCCTCATCATAGTGGTCCAGTATGAAAAGAGATTGATTCCTCCTCACCCGCCCAGGCTTCCAATTTTCGTAAGGAAACAGGATTTGGAATTTTTTGTCTGGAAATTGGGCTTGGAGAGTCTGCCCATATCTGGCTATACTCCTATGGAAAAGTGGGCATTCGTTTAGCCTATTATTAACCATTCTGTAAATGGTAGAGCTATTAATCCAAGAATTTGAACTTAAAACGAAAACGAAAATTGAAATAGACACCATAATCCACATTTTAAATCGGTTTTCAAGATGTTATAGACAACGAATGGTAAGTATTTATTATAAATTTTAAATTATTCTAGCGTATCAATTATTTTTTTTGGATCGAATTGACTACTTACATTATACTTCATAAATTCGATGGATTATTTAAAGCGATAAGAACAAAACCGAATAATCAAGTTATAACTATTATCGAATTCTCAAGTAGCGGAAAGGCATCCTCAACTAAAGAAAACGATAATTATGTTAATTGTTATGGGAGTTTAATTTTATCCTTCTCTCAATCCAGAGAAATTCCTTTTCTAGAGCCAGAAGAACTAGCATAATTTATGACCTTGAAGCGAGAGGAATAATTGTTGTTGAAATACCATGAGAATCCTAAATTTCATATTGCAACCGTCACCAAGGGAAAGGCGCGAATCTACTTGATACAATTTGCCAGTAAGTATTTTTGTTAAAGTTTGAGTAATAAGTATAGTATCAAATTATTAACGGCTATCTTAAGGTCGGCAAAACATTTGTCTGCGAATGGCCATGTCGGTTTCTCGGTGAAATGAATGCGGCCCCCTGCCAATACATCAATTCCATTATGTCTGAAAATTTTTTCAAAGTCGTCAAAGTTCTCAGGTGCTTTAGTACATATGAAACGGTTAAGAAGATACACTGATGGTAAGGGATGGATCAAGTACTTTTACGATCGTCTCCCCGATAACGGAATTTAGGATTAGAAAGGAAGTTAGGAAGTTAGGGTTAGGATTTGGTTTAGGAAGATTCGGGAATGGTGGATGAGGGTGAGAAAGAATCGGATGAGGGTTAAAGTTAGGAGTGGATTGGGATTTCAAAACTGCCGGTGAATGCGTCGGTAAAATTGATCCTGTCTGTGAAAATTTAATTCAATGTTGAGAAGTTTATCCAAAATATCAGTTTTGGACAGGTTTTGGGCAGGTTTTGGATAGCCTTTAATATGTCAAAATTTGTGAAATGATTGTCGTACTTTTCACCGATAACGGAATTTAGGATTAGAGTTAAGGAAGTTAGGGTTAGGATTGGGTTAGGGTTAGGGTTAGGATAAGTGGATTAGATTTCAAAACTGTTGGTGAAATGACTGTCGGTAAAATTGATCCTGTCAGTGAAAATTTAATTCAATGTTGAGTAGTTTATCCAAAAATATCTGTTTTTGGCAGGTTTTGGACAGGCCTTTAATATATCAAATTTTGTGAAATGATTGTCGGTGTCGGTGGATTTTTGTCGTTGAGTACTGATCCGAATTTTCGGATTGCGGATTGCATCCCTAGCTCAAAATAAGTGCTTCAAATTTTTATTAGCAGAAAAATTTGGATAGAGATGGAATTGGGCGATGTTGGAACAACTACCTAAGCGCCAGACACATATGAAACGGCCAAGAAGATACACTGATAGTAAGGGACGGATCAAATACTTTTCACTGATAATGGAATTTAGGATTAGATTTAAGGAAGTTAGGGTTAGGATTGGGTTTAGGGTAAGGTTAGAATTAGGATAAGTAGATTAGATTTCAAACCTGTTGGTGAAATGACTGTCGATAAAATTGATCCTGTCAGTGAAAATTTAATTCAATGTTGAGAAGTTTATCCAAAAATATCAGTTTTGGACAGGTTTTGGGCAGGCCTTTAATATATCAAAATTTGTGAAATGATTGTTGGTGAAATGGTTGTCGGTGAATGAACCAGACCGACCAACCACAATCGAAGAATTGAGCCATTGCCAACAGATGATGGCGGAGAGCCAATGAATTTTCCCTAACTTGCTGCTTTAACGGACGAGAAAGTTCTTGATCTAAAATTTTACAATTTAAAGACCATTGGCAGGACTTATAAGTTATTTGAGTTTCATTTCATGGTTAATTAATATAAGCGGATGTCTTATTACGGCCAAGGAAATCAACAAAATTTCTCACACAGTTGGATAAAATAATCAAGGATACCGTGACTTTTTAATCACAATCAGTAGAGTACTATATTTGAGATAAATGTCTGTTTTTTGCGTGAAATAGCTTATGTACAGTACACTTAATTTAAATTTTTTATTAAATAAAAATCATGTATCCATCCCGTTTCGGGAATCTACCACAGTAACACTGTTATGATTGATTTTAATGATGAATCAATCATGATGATGGAAATACTATCAAATGTTTAATGAATTTAATGAATTCACAGCATTGTTATTTAAATCCTTTTGATTTTCAAAATTAAAATCCTTTTGATTTTTTTGATTTTCACTTTTGATTTTCAATGTTTAAATCTTTTGTTTAATTTTTACCTTTAAGCCATGACGTGAGTAAAAATTTCACTATTGGAATGACTGATCCGGTATATCGAATTTCACTGTGTATATAGTTAAATTCCCTTTTTTTGGTAAGCGTAAATAAATGACACCTTTGGCGCATAGATGGGAGTAGATAGATGCTTTGCGCATCCCGAAAAATTTTAAGGCTACGGCCAAACGCGTCTCCCAAGATATGCTCGAGATATATCTTAAGAAGAGTGCGTATCCTTATGAGTTATGAATAGCTGAAATTCACATACCATCCAAAAGACGCAGTATAAATTTTGTAAAATCAAATTCTTGGTAATATTTATTTTATATTAAATAACGTTTTTATTTACTTCTTTTTGATTTTAAAAATAGAAATTTACTTCTAAATAAAAAATTTGATACAACTGTAAATATTACAAATTACGTAAATTTAGGTTTAAATAAAAGAAAATTCGCTGAACGAAGTTCTATAAAACCAATTTACCATCCAAGGGACACAGTATAAATTTTATCAAACCAAAATTCTTGATAATATTGATAATACTTATTTTATATTAAACAAAGTTTTTATTTACAACTTTTTGGATCTTAAAAATATATATTTACTTCTAAATAAAAAATTTGGTACAACTGTTTACAAAATTATTACAAATTACGTAAATTTAGGTTTAAATAAAAGAAAATTCACTGCTTTCATATTAAATGGGACAAACGATATAAATATTTTCTTAATTCTGTAAATTTATAATTGTTTCGACTATTTCTTCTTAACGACTATAAATAAAATAAAGACAAAAATCATTAATCAAATCATAATTATTATAATATTATATTGATGGGGAAATAGAGATATCGGTCGAAAATCCTTGAATTATTGTTTCGGTCATTAGGAATACTGCGGTGACCAATATGAATTAATGATACTAATACTGATTTCAAAAATTGGATGTCTCAAAAAATATCGGTCATTAAATTTCCGCATATTCCTAATCGACTAAACAATAATTTATAATAAATCATAGAATTCATCAAGACAGTACCTTGAATGATGTCCTCATTATCTACTATGTGTGATAATCCAACTCTTTGTGGATTATGCTTAGTAGAAGTTCCCTATGATATATAAGCATAAAGTTATTACATATTCAATATATAAATAATACCTTATTCAATGTATAAATAATTCAGAATTTATAATAAATCAACTATTCAACGTATAAATAATTCAACCATGTTCAATGTATAAATAATTCAGAATTTATAATGAATCAACATACCCAAACCAATGCATATCTAAATTCATCAGCTAAGGAACGATGAATTGCATGACACTAATATAAATAAATATAAATCAAATATAAATTATTAAAAGGAAATTAGGTTTTTTCTTATGTGAAAATAACACCAACCACATGCTCAACAGTAGCGCCTTTTCTAACAATTAATCCACCTTCAAGGTCGGGATATTCTCCTCTTTTTTTCGTATAAACTCGTAATAAATTCAAATGTCTCCACATTTGATCGACTAGATAATCAAGATTTAGATCCATTTCACAACTAATAAAAAAAAAAAAAATTGTTTTTTTTAATTACTTGTATATTAATTTAAATATAATTGTAAAATAATTATTGCAAACCTAATGACAATAGTATTTAGTTCATGAGCCAATTTATCTAATTCCTCCAATGTAATAGAATCGATCTTATTATAAACATAAAGACATTTGATATATTTTCTATTTCCCAAAACTACGTCAATAAACTCATCAACTGTAACATCCTCACGCACTAATACTTCGGCATTGAATATCTCTTAATTACCAAAAGATTGGTTAAATATAATATAATTATAAGAATATTTTTAATTATAGTAAAGTATAGTATAGTACAATAAAGTATAGTAAAGTATAGTAAAGGATACTGTAATCATGTAAAATATGATAAACCATTTTTTCATTTAAATGTGTTAATTTTACAGTTGCATTAAAACTAATTCCGCCACCTGTTTTAACCTATACCAAAAAAAATATATTAATTAAAATTAAAAAATTATATACGTATATATTAAAAAATATATATAATTTTCATAAAATAAAACCTTGAAATAAACATTCGGTTTTCCACGATTTAATCGAATGCCAACTGCTTCTAATTCACGTTCTAATAATGTACGTTGTTGACCACTTTTTGTAGCATCTAACATCATTACAATCAAATCTGCTGTTCTAGCTACAGCAATAACTTGTCTACCACGTCCCTTGCCTAAATTATTTTTTTTTTTAAAAAGAAAATAAGAGCTCGATATAATTAAACAAATTGAAGTGAAACTAATAAAAACCTTGTGCAGCCCCTTCGATGATTCCCGGTAAATCAAGTAATTGAATATTTGCTCCATTATACTCAATCTTTCCAGGTATACATGTAAGAGTTGTAAATTCATATGCTCCAGCTTCAGAATGAGTTTTTGTGAGTTTATTTAATAATGTTGATTTACCAACTGAAGGAAATCCAATTAAAGCTACACGAGCATCCCCAGATTTCATAACATCAAATCCTTCCCCCTATTTAATTAAACGAAAATTAATTAAAAAATTTTTATTATAAATTATTAAATTAAAGATGCCTACTTTTAAACCGGAACCTTTTGTTGGTTCCAATAATTGAACTCTATACTTTGCTAACTTTGCCTTTAGTAAACCAAGGTGATACTCGGTAGCTAATTAACGAGAAACTAAAAATTAACATTTCGAATATATAAACGTATACTTATTTTATTAAATCTTGTTTATAAAAAGTTTATAAAGTTTCACCTTTATTTTTTTGAGTTCTTGATATTTCTTTTTCAATTTCTGAAATCTTTTCTAAGATACCCATTGTTAATGATTAAAGTAGGGGAGAAAACGATTGATTTTTTTTTAAAAAAAAATTTCTCGATTTCAAATTTATTAAACGTCAAAAAATTAAATCATCTAACCAAATTAAGCAATGGTGTCACCAGATCAATTTATGTTAAAATTATCACATGATTTCTTCGATATTCTAACATCAAATACATCAAAATACAAAGTGTGATGGAGTGCGATGACCATTAGAATTCGATATAATTTCTTGACAGTTGACAGTTGATTTAAAATTCGCAAGTTTTAGAATAATTTGTTTGAAATTGATCGATTTTTATTCTCGTCCTTTACGTCTTTGTACGTCCTTGTATTAATGATATCTCTATATACGAGATGAGTTTTAAATACAATTGTAAAAAAGGATAAACAATTTTTTTATTTACGCGTTTCGGCCTACTGTACTATAATTTTTGTTTCGTAATTAATCATGATATGTATATATATGCACTTATGTTATTTTTACCAGAATTTTACGAAAATGCAAACCAACGTATGTTTTATATGATAACATTTTATTTAAAATATATTTTTATCTTATCACTACTTATCTTACATTATATTAAAAACGCAAAAAAAAAAAAAAAAAAATCAATTTATATAAAAAAATCAAATTAAAATCTTTACATTAATTGCATATTATCAATTTAATTGAGTAACAGCGATTATAATAAATACAATATTTTATATTAAACTAATATTATTATATATTATTGATTTGTAAAGATTGACGGAGAAAGGGCGTACGAGGAGCAAAAATACTAGAAAATGGTGGGAAAATGATGGGAAAATGCGGAAAATCCATGGAAAGCCTTGTGACAATATTAAGAATTGAATAATTCCGAAATTCTGGAAAGGTCCCATGAAAATTTTTGTCTGAAAATTCGAGGGGCAGTCTGGGTACTAGAAAATTATTTAACAATTTAGAAGTAACCGGACCATTTTTTAAAATCCAATATCTCGGTAATCCAACGCGTCCTTTTTTTTTCAACAGTATTAAACAGTATTTAAAGTATTAAAGCAAAAAATTATAAAATGTTTTATGACACTTTTTCTAACTTTTTTCAAGTATTATTATTTAAAAATTATTCGCGAAAAATTTAATTATATTTGTTATACCAAAGAAGAATTCATTATTATAACGATTATATGATTTTTCAAGGATTTATATTTTTATATACAACAATTTTTAATTATTTGAAAATAATTTAGCTTAAAAATATACAAATAATAGATTTTCCTATAAGCGAATCAAATGGAAATATTTCATTGCGTGTATTCTATATACTTTATTATTAGAGGATATTTACGATATTATGTCAATTAAGAATTTTGGAATTAAATTATTAATTAATGCATGACTTAATTTCCTTATTTAAATTTTTTCATAATAAATCCCGAGGAAATTAAATCAAGATAGTAAATCAGATGGTAAATCTTTAATTGATATAAATTGTCTATGAATTTGATTAAATTTTTTGAATAATTTTTTCAACATTTTCATAAAAAACAAAACTGAAAAAATTTTATTTTATTTTAATAACACGATTATTATTATTCATAAACCATTCAAAATTATTCAAAGTTATTATTATTATTATAATCAAAATTATTATCATTGATTCAAATTCAGTTCAGTCGTATTAGAATTAAATCTTTTTATAAAACAATAAAATTTTTCATTAAAGAGATAAGTATTAATAAATATCTCCATTATTTAAGGTTTAATCTAATATTAATAAGTATCTCCAAATATTAGTATTTTTAAATCTAATATTATTATGCAAACTCCAATACTTATAAAAAAAACTTGCCGGTTAATCGAAAATTCAAACTTTCTTTCTATAATTTTAATCTCATGATTTTTTTTTAATAATTATATAATCTTTCATTTAGGTAAAAAACATCTTGTTTCTCTGAGTTCATTTCTCAACTTTTTTTTTTTAAACATTTTTTTTTTTTAAAAAAAAAAAAAAAAATGGAAATAATAATAAATAATTAGATATAATTGATAAATGTAATAAATATAATAAGCATAAACACTAAATTTACACGTAATCACGTAATCAGATAGTAATCCAGTACCTTATTTAATAACTCGATCTTTTATTGGATCCTTAATTATTCGGATAACCCAAAACGTATATACCGTATGTATATTATTTTATATACCCCCAAACGCCGTACTTTTAACCCCACTTTGTATAACAGTAAAGTTTCTAACATAACAAGAAAAGATAATCATAATCATTCGATGCCTGTTTATTGTATATCATCAAAATATGATTAATAAAATATTATATAAGCGTATTTCATAATTTAGATCACCCAATTGTATAATTACACGCGTTTTAAAATTTTCAGGAAACAGAAAGGGTCAAAACCATCAATTTATTTCTTGATTAAGGATTGTAAAAAGATAAAGAATGTTATTCCATGTAATCTACTTTTAATTATTGATAAATAATATAAAAAGGAATCTCATACAAAAAATTTCTCAACCCGAAAAAAGAATAAGAAAAGAAAAGAAAGGAAAGGAAAAAAAAGTATAATTTTTTTTTTTTTTTAAAGACATAAAGAAATTTTCTCAGTTTGGTAATGAAAATTTTTAGGTATGTTCCATATATTTTCACATGAAATACATGAAATTATATTAAAAAAGATACTTTTTTAACAAGTAAATTATCATACTTTAATCGACAAAAAAATGAATAAAAAGTACAATTCAACGACATGGGATGATTTTCATCTATTATAAAATGAAATATGTTTCATAATCAATTTTATCGGAGATGATAAAATTACAAAGCGCATTAAATTTTTTTATATAATAAAAACTTTGTTTATTTTTAGATTAAAAATTTTTTTTTAAAAGTAGTTGCACATGAATGCATTTCTCATAATGAAAATCTATTCTAAATATATTAAAAGAAAAAACCCTTTTTAGAATACTAAAACTGAGGAGATTTTCAAAGCGCATTATCATTTCAATTTTTCTTTTTTTTTTTTTTTTGCTAAATATGGAAGTCGATCATTCGATCTCTTCAAGATAAAATAATTTCTTTTATTACATGATTTAACCTGCAGAACCCGTAAAATTATGGTTTCAAATCACGCATTCAATTTATTTTTTTTTTTTAAGTGAAATAAAAAAAAACAAAAAAAAAAATAATGATAAAAATTATATCATATTATATCAAATTATATCAAAATTTATTACTTCTAAAACTATTAAACTTGACACAAATTTGAAAAAAATTTATATATATAAAAAACTTATTCTTTGCACGCACAGACCATACGTTTTAATAAAATAAAAATAGTTAGAACTTACAAATAAATCTCTTTCTTTAAAGGGATTCTAAATAATGTAAAACTTTCGCGTTTACATGTGAAACATGTGAGATTTCAAAAATCAAACAAACATATTATAATTGACTTATTATATTCTTTTAATTACCTTTCATAAGAAAGTACATCCTTGTGTTAACATAACTCAGGAAACTCAAGCGGAAATTTATTGTTATTTAAAAATAATTATATTTATTTCACATGTTATATATATATATATATATATTTTTCGGGAATTTAAAATATTAATCTGAACTTGCTTTTATATTCGGACAATTTTTTTTTTTTGGGTCAATGCATTTGATCTTTATTCACAATAATATGTAACAACTGCTTTAGTTAAAAAAGTGGCTTTTTTTTGAATTCCTTAAAATAAAAAGTAATAAATGCACGATGAATATCTTTTTGATCATCTAAAAAATATTTATATAACACGATCATATTATTGAATAGTGTATTACATAAGATATTATAATAAATTTTCTAATAATATTTAAACAAATAATAATTAAGTTATGCTGTTGTAACTTATAATGTATGAACGGATGAAAGTATTAAATATTAATACCACGTTTGACAAATCAATTAAAGATCAATTCTTCGCATTTCAAATAACTCTAAAAATAACGGTTACTCTCTTTTTAAAATACCCTTTAAATTTTTATTGTATTAATGATATTTAATGGTATTAATCATGTGAAATGATCATTACCATGAGGGGGACACATAAGCACCTAACCGAATTTGATTTAGTAGTTGATGATGCCGTGAGTTCCAATCTGTTCACCAACGTGAATTATCTTGATAATCATCCGTTACTAACTTATTATTAAATTCGTATATTCACCTAATATGACTATTTTTTGGTCAACAATTTTTCGCGTTTCAAATCTTACATTCCAACATTTATCAATTAAAGAAGTTTTACAAATTTATATTATAATTTGTAATACAGCCAGACAAATTTTAAAATTATAATGAATTAATGAATTAATAAATTAATGATCAATGATTAATCAGTGATTAATCAGTTATTACCAATTTAACATTCTACTAACAACTACTAACTACTAAAACTCTATTAACACTCTACTATCATTCTACTAACATACTAACATTCTACTTCTTACTTGTTATTTATTTTAGTAATACTCAACCGTAACATCAAATATTTTCATCCATACAATATTCTTACAATATTCTTACAATACGTGATGTTCCCTTTACTTAAATTAAAATTTATTAATTAAAAAAAAGTTCATTTAATTCATTAATTCAATAATTAAAAATTCATTAATACATTAATACATTAATACATTAATTCATTAATTCATTAATTCATTAACACATTAATACATTAATACATTAATACATTAATTCATTAATACAATAATTCAATAATTCAATAATTCATTAATTCATTAATTCAATAATTCAATAATTCATTAATTCAATAATTCAATAATTCATTAATTCATTAATTCATTAATTCAATAATTCAATAATTTATTAATTCATTAATTCAATAATTCAATAATTTATTAATTCATTAATTCAATAATTCATTAATTCATTAATACATTAATATATTAATTCAATAATTCATTAATACATTAATTCAATAATTCAATAATTCATTAATTCAATAATTCAATAATTCATTAATTCAATAATTCATTAATACATTAATTTAATAATTCAATAATTCATTAATTCATTAATTCAATATAATAAATATAATATAAATAAGATTAAATTAACCATATAGATAAAGTTGCATTACCCTTATGGCATATACTTAAGATCCTCCGTTCAACAATATTGATCTTCGGTTTGTGATGATGCGATGATTACGGTGATTGCGATGATGCGAATGACGAATATTTTAAATACATTGTTTTATATTATATAATTGTTATCCTTGTTTCCTAATTAAGTTTCCATAAAATTTTTAATTTTCACGAGTTGACCGAGTCTGAGCAATTCCTATCATGACTAGTCAGTAGTCACATCATTCACATCATCATAACAATACGTCATCACAGTTTATCTACGGAACAATTCGCGTGAAATATAACTATTACGTATACAGTAAATTAATTTTAAATTATATTTCGCCCGCGGCAAATTTTTTAACTTAATAAAACAAGATTAAAGAATAATTAACAATAATTTATTGTAAGTGGGATCCTTATTTAGTAAGGAAGTACAAATATTACAATGATGATATGATATCATAATTTAATTATTACGTACTTTGACTTAAAAATTTTTTGCCCCATAACAAAAATTTTTTTTTTTTTTACATAATGATAATTAATTATTTTTTTTTTTATTTTTTTATTGTTTTTTTTAAGGATTTTAAAAATTTCTCACAGAATTCCGCCGATAGTAAACGCTTTTTATTATTTTTTTTTTTTAAAGGGCCAAAATTAAGACAATTCAGGGTAGTTAGTAACACTAATAAATGATCGACATATTTTTCTTTGTTGTGCTTGTGTAATAGTGTAATAGTACCCGTGAAACTTAATTTCACCTATTTTAGATATCATAGAAGGAAACATAATATCATAATAAATTCGAAAATAGTAATCCAAAAAGTGATAATCGTTATGAATCAAAAAAAAAATTTTTTTTTTTTTTTCCAAAAGAACCTTTTTATTTAAAATGTTTAAGGGTATACCAACCTTGTGTTGTGACACATTCCCATAACCTAATTAAATATTTTAAGATTTACAAAGAGAATGACTTTTTTTATATAAATGATTGAATTAAAGATATTATTAAAATTTCCAGAAATAAAATAAAAATTTCTTATTGTACCATTTTGTCATAATAATTAAATAAATATCATCATTTGTACTCATAAATGAGGTAATTTTTTTATTTATCTTTCTTTAGTAATCCTAAATGTGTATAAATACTTGAGAAGTTTATGCGTTTTTTTTTATGGTGAAATTGGTTATAATTGCTTTTTTTTTTTTTTGTTTTATGTCATTATAATGTCATTATATTGAATTGTCGGATAAAAAAATTTGAATCAATGAGAAAAAAAAAAAAAAAATGGTTTCATTCATAATGATTAAAATTAATTTCCTCACTTTCTGTGTAAGTTTTTCCGGAATTAATTATAAAAAAAAAAGTTAAAAATGAATACAAAATTGCAAGTTATAAAAAATATTACAATTGAATTTCGTCAATCTCATCGTGAATTCTGTACATCGTAAATCATGTTAATGATAAATTTTCGTATAACTTTATTCGTATACCTTATTCGTATATCTTTTTTCGTCGTGGATGACGGTACACCAAAAAATCATGCAATTATCAGAATTATCAGGTGATTGGGTGATTGATCGTCCGATTTCACGTGATCGAATTCTTGAATATTCTAGAGATAAAATAATCACCTTTTTTTATAAAGATTTTTAATCTAAATATTACTTTTTTCTCGTACGTTCCTTATTTTTCCGTATGAGTTTATATTTATAGGAGATGATTTTCTTTTTAACCATTTATAGTTTATGTAATTAAAAAAAAAAAAAAATAAGGAAACTTTCTAAAAAAGAACAATCAAAGATGTCAAAGATTTTCTTTAGTCTAAAAAATCTAACGAATTTCAAGAAATTACAGACAAATTAGATCCATAAAAAAATAACAAATGTGAGACGAAAATTGAAATTAATTCACGTGAAATATGATCTCAAAAAAAAATTTCCCGCCAGTTCTAAATTTAAGAAAGAACGATAAACTTTAGATTTACAATAATTAACATAAAATCATAAAATATACACCAAATAAGATTAAGATTCATCCAGTATAATCTTAAATAAGTAAGGATATGTTATATTTTGTGCATCGTAATAACAAAGTCAAGATTCTCTGAGTCAATAAAATAATCGAAAATGTTATCGGGAATAAAACTGAACAGTTTCACAGGATTTCAAAGAGTTGATTGAGAAATAATTCAAATTACAAAATAATTTACGTGTAAAGTAATGTTAACTTTGTTGTAAACTTATAATATGAAATGACAAAATATTTTTTTATTTGTTTTTTATTTTTATTTTATTTTTATTTATAATTTATTAATTTATTTATTTATTTATTTATTTATTTATTATTATTATTATTATTATTATTATTATTATTATTATTATTTATATTATTTAAAAAATTCCTTTGTTTCCCAATGGGTTCTATGATCGCGATTCTAAATATATTTGAAAGATGTTCTAGTGGTTGAATAATTAAGTATTTTGGATTAACCAAAAATCTTAATTAATCAGAAAATATGCATGTATTAAATTACATCATTTGAGTTAACCCTTTTTGGGGAAAATGGGAATATGCGTGTCATCCTTTAAGATTAAAAAAAAAGTTATTATTTAAAACCTTTAATAAAAAAGATGTTGTTGTACTCTGAAAGGTTTCCGTTTTACAATCATAAACCTTATCTTTGTTCATTTGTAATCCAAACAATAAAAATAAATAAATAAATATAAACCATAAGGTTTTAAAATATAATAATAATAATATAATAATATATAATATATATATATATATATAATAATTAATAATTATTTAATATTTTAAATTTAAAATAAATTTAACTAGGATGATCCAACATTCGGAAAAACTACGTTACACACAGTTGTTATCGAAACAATAAAAACAATAAATTTATATTATATATTATTATGTTTTAAGAAATTCATAATAAAGTTATTTAAGGCGTACTTTATTATTTATTTACGGGTGGCTTCAAAAACAAAGAAACATTTTTTTTTCATTTTTTTTCTGATTGGTCACGGTTTTTTTTTTGATAAAGTTTTACAGAATCATATGCTTTATAAAAATATGTTTATAAAAAAAAGGTTTTTTGTTATAAAAAAAAAAAATGTATGATATTAAACAAATATCTGGATTTGGATACAATCACTTGCGTATTTAAAACATATTTAGATGATTACACAAAACATGATAGAAAATTCTTTTTTCCTAACTAAAAAGAGGAAGATTCAAAGTTTACAATAAAAAAATATAAAAAATGATTTTATAAAGAAATGTTCAAAATGTGAAATCGGAATAACTGGTTTTTGTGGTTTTTGTCTATCAAGTAATTTTACACAACAGGAATATTCTTTTACCAGTACTCGGGAATAACATTATCCAGATTGTTTAAATAATTTAATGTTTCGCAAGCGGCGAGTATGATAGTTTGATATTAGTTTAATATTAGTTTGATGATAGTTTAATATTAGTTTAATATTAGTTTAATATTAGTTTGGTATTATTTTAATATTAGTTTGATATTTTTTTGATATTTTTTTGATATTTTGATATTAGTTTGATATTAGTTTGATATTAGTTTGATATTCAATATATTCTTTGATACAGTATATTTGATACAGTCTATTATTTGATACAGTATATTCTTTGATATATTTTTTGGTATATTCTTTTATTCTTTGATATAGTTCAATACATCTATTTATTTGATATATTACATAAAACTCATATCTATATCTATTCATTATAATTTACCGGATTTAATCGATTAAATTGAATTTATAGAATTTGACCGAAATTACAAATTCTATATACAACGAATTTTTTTGAACCGAAATTACAAATTCTATTAAATTCTATGTTTTGAAAATGGATATTTATTTTTTTTTCGTTATTCCCTGTTTTTGGTTATTTGGGTAATACTGATAACGAGAATTTTAATTATTAATTAATAATTTTTTTTGGTAATAAAGAAAAAAAAAATAAAACTTGTTTTTCTCAAAAGATTATGCATGTAATCTTCTTTGGTTCACACTGACAGAGAGAAAACAGGATTACTCTTCATATTCATAATACCCGGTAAAACTTTATAGAAAGAAAGAAAAAATAGGGTTAAACTTTATAAAGATATATTTATTTAAAAATCAAATGTTGAAAAACATTTTTTTTCTTTGTATTAAAAATTTTAAAGTTTGAAAACAAATCCCGTTTTTTGGTTAGATTAAACAGATAAAATTTTTTTTTGGTGGCTTGGCACCTTGTAATATTAGATTAAGGTTCATTATTTCCTTGTTTTTTTTTTCCTTGTGTAATTTAATCCTTCGATAATCCGATTTTAAAAAAAAAATTGTTTCAGAATAATATTACATAAGAATTTTTTGTTATACTAAATTTTTTAATTTTCAGTTTTGAACCTTGGTTTAAATTACTATAAAAATATTTTGGTAAAACATTAAACCCCAAGCATTCGGCATCTTTAAAAAATTGTTGTAACACATTGCAAACATATTCGCAAACATATTTACAAAAAAATAATAAAAAAAAAAAAAAATATGTATCACTTTATAAGAAGAACAAAGAGTTTAAGAAAAAAAAAATATTATTCTTTTTGTTTATTATTTAAAAATGTATCACTGAAAATTTTATTGAAAAAATAAAAAAATAACAAACCAAAAAGGTCAAAATATATAGCCGACTAGGCCCAAACTATGATTTTATCTTGACTATCATCTAATCAATCAAAAAAATTGAAAAATTTGGTAATATGGCGGATTTGTCAAATAAACAATAATTTTTTTTGTGATATGTGAAAGGTTGGACATTTAAAAAATATTTTTTTTTTTTAAAAAAAAAAAAAAAAAAAGAAGTCCGAAAAAAAAAAGACCCTTAAAGAACTTTATTTATTAAAAATAAATAAACAAAAAAAAAAAAACAAAAAGTCTTTTATATATATTTATTTTATATATATATAATACATTTTATATATAATTTTTTCTTTTCATTTTTTTTTATTATTATTATTTTTTATTTGTTTATTTTATTTTTTTTTAAAGTTCCATTAATATTACTTGTTTCAAACTTGTTTTTTAAGATTTTTTTTTTTTTTTTTTTTTTTAAAAAAAAAAAA
>QZLH01000053.1:21082-32713 GCA_003833135.1 Oehlia diaphana | reverse complement strand
TTTTTTTTTTTTTTTTAAAAAAAAAAAAAAAAAAAAAAACGGTCGAAAAAAAAAACCTGTTGAAAGAAAAAAACCTGTTAAAAGAAAAAAATATTAAAAATTCTTTTTTTTTTTTTTTTTTTTTTACCCAAAAACCCAAAAAAAAAAAAAAAAAAAAAAAATTTTTTTTTTTTTTTTTTTTTTTTACCGCAAAACCGCAAAAAAAAAAAAAAAAAGTTCCCAAATTAAGTTTTTTAAGCCATCAATTTAAAGGTAACTTATTCATTTAAAAACCCATACCAAAATAATTTGGTTTATATGTCGTGTAAAGATTTCCATGTACCAAATATTCGTAACGTAACGTTACTAGTTTTATAGTTTTTAATTAATGATTGGATTATTACCGAGAAAATTATTATTACATACGTTATTATTATTCCTTTAAACTCTTTCCAATAAATTTTAATAAACATTCGATTAAAGTTTTATTTGTTATTACGATAAAAAAAAAAAAATTTTGGGCGTAAGCAAGCACGCCCAAAAAAAAAAAAATAAATAAAATAAAAATAAAAATAAAAATAATTTCTTTTTTTAAACAACGAAAAAAAAAAAATAGTTTTTTTTTGAAACGACCTTCAAGAAATCCCCTTGGGCATGTGGTGAATTTTTGTTTACTGTCAAATATAAAAAGATAAACGGTGCATTTCATGACTTATACTTTAAAACCCTTGAAACAACCCTTATTAAGATTAGTTTCACCGAATTTCTTTCTTTCCGTCAACAACAATAATACATATTTTTAAATCGATTTTCTTTTTTGAAACTCGCATGAGGGATCAAACAATATAGACAATAATTATTATTTAGATAAATATGGTATGATTATACATTTATAATATTGTCCCCTTGAAATAATTTAGTTAAAATACTCTGAGAAAAAACAAATAATAGTTTTCATTTGTTACAGAAATGTTTAATAGAAATTTCATAACATTTATAAACATTTTTTTATAGATAATAATAATAATAATAATTTTTTTTTTTTTTGAATTCAACATATACGGTCATTTTTAGCTATTGTTATATAAGATTGATAAATTACGTAACATAATCTGATGGCGTGATTATAAAATTTCATATTATGATTATTATGATCTCGCCTAAAACAAACAAGACTAAAAAAGGTAAATATTACAATTTGAAATTTTATAAAATAATATAAATAATGAATTAAAAATATTTAAAAAGAGTATAAAAAAGTATAAAAAAAATCATAAAAGAGTATAAAAAAAGTATAATAATGTGTCAAATAATAGTGTAAATATTGTAAAATATGGGAAAAATGTAAAATGTCAAGTATAATGTGTAATAATTTGGGTTACTCACTTACGTTTGTTATTTGTAGGCTATAAAGTATTTACTTAGTGTACACTCAACTCAAAAAAGATTATAATAAATAACTTTAAAATTTCAAAGTTACTCAAACCGGTTTTCCTTTTAATCTTTGGAAAGTTTCTTTGGAAAATGATAATATGGTAATTTTATAATTAAAAATTTAATTGTTATTTTTTTCCGGTGTTAACTGGTTTTTGACAACCTTAAATTATTGTTTATTTTATTTAAAACAAATATTTTTTTTTTGTGAAGCATATATAATATATATATGATGCAATATGTGAAGCATAGAAGCATATGTCTGAAGCATATATAAATAAAAACTTGTTTCGCGTAAGATCATGACTTTTTTTTTATCAATGTTAAACAATTTTGGGAGGACCTTTTTTTTTAAGGGTTTAAAATGTATTTCAATGTATTGCAATGTATTGTTTATACAATTATTTATAAAGTTGGTTATAATTATAAGTTGTTTAATAAAGTTCTTTATAAAGTTGTTGTTTATAAAAGTTATGAATATACCCATGAATCCATTGAATCCATTGAATACCCATTCCCTATGAATCCCGTGAACACACGTACGATAACAGACAAAATATTTATAGCAAACTGCGTCAACAAGGTAATTTAAACTAGGTATAATTCACCTAATATGGTTGAACTCGGATTGATAGATAACACCTGATAAACATTTATGTAAATTTATGAAACATTACACCACATAACTTGGCGCGTTTGATGTGTTACACTCAATACTTTTTAAAGTGACACAAGGAAAAAACTTATTATTAGATAGAAGGGAAAATAAAAAAAAATAAAAAAGGTAATTAAAAAAAAAAAAAAAAAAATAAAGGATAATAAAGCAAAAAAAAAATTGTGAATAAAAAAATAAAAGTTTTAAAAAAAATACAAAACGAACAAAAGTAAAGTAATAAACAAATATAAGCAAACAAACGCGTACTATATATTCTGTAATATTACACAAATTTCTAAAAAAGAAAAATTTTCTTTCCAGTAAAATCGAAGTTCGGACGGCAAAATATGTTATACAAATTTCCTTTTTTGGAAATATGAGTGACCATGCGTGATTAACTACTCTAAAGGCCAAATTAACTACTTTTAAGGGTCAAATTAACCACTTTTTTAAGGACAAATTAGGGACAAATTAAGTATTTTTTAAGGTCAAATTTAAGGTTAATTTGTTCTTAAAAAGTGGTCAATTTTTTTACATACATTAATTCTGGCTGGATTTAAGACAGCATTTATAAAATGTTATACAAATATCCAAAAAAGGAAATTTTGCTTCCCACAAAATTAAGAAAGTTTTATTTCACAAATATTCCAAAAAGGAAATTTTTGAGTTGATCACTTAATTCCAGCCAGCATTAGACATTCTTGGCACAATGCAATGTTAATTTCTCCCTATGTAACTTAATTATGGCATTACAAATAATTTAATAATTCTTATAATTTTTTTTAAATACTTAAAAGATATTTAAAATATATTCAAGTAGTAAATAAATATATTTTAAGTATTTTAAAAAACTATTAATAAAAGAATTAAGTATATTTTACAAGTATTTTTAGTATATTTATATTATAAAATATTAAAAAAAAATAAGGTTATTCTATATTTCAGTATAAAATAAGTATAAAATAATTGTAATAAGTATATTTTAAGTATAAAATAAATATAAAATAAGTATCGTGACTTTTTATAGAGCTATTTTGTTTAGAGAGCTGTTTCTAAAAAAAAAGTATTAAAGAACATTAGTAAAATGTTCTTAATAAAAAATATATATATATATTCTCAACTTATCTTAGTCTATTTTATCTTGAAAGATCTTAGGAGCTGTTTCTAAAAAAAATTTAAAAGAACATTAGTAAATATTCTAATGAAAAAAAAATAAAAAAAATTTCACAAATGTTGCGAAACTTACCATTTTAAAGTTTCAGAAACCTTTACTTTAAAGTACTAAAACTTATAAAAGAAAAATAAAGAACGTTAGAAATGTTCTTAATAAAAATGTTAAAAAAATAACTAATAATTCTCTTTCCTCCAACTAGGGTTCCACATATGCAACTTAAAATAACTCACATAGACTTGCATAATATAAATAATACAATTAAAAGTATTGTAAAAATAAAGGTGGAGTATACCCTGCTATATAAATAATACTTTAAAATTGATTTAGAACTCGACTTAACTGACTCGTAAGAAATACTACCCCAGTTTACCTCACATTTATTTTATCTTTGAATGGTCCAGAGAGCTGTTTTTAAAAAAAATCAAAAAAGAATGTTAGTAAAATATTTTTAGCAAAAAAAAAATAAAAAAAATTGTTTTGCAACTTTTTGTTTCAGGAAGTTTTGGAGTACTGAAACCTACAAAAAAAATGAAGAAATTTTAGACATTTCTTATAAAAAATAAAAAAATATTTTGCAATATTATATAATATTATAAAACTTACCATTTTTGTAATTTACTGTTTTGACCTGAAATACTTAATAGAATCTATAAAAAAAAAGAAGAAATGTTAACGTTTCTTATAAAAAAATAATTGTTTTGCAATGAAACTTATCAGGAAACTGAAAAGTGATGAAGGATGGTAAAGAAAAAAAAGTATATTTTTTTAAAAGGAGTTTTCAAAAAATAAATTATGAAGTATCATAAAAGTTTCTTGTAAAGTTTATCAAATGAAAAAAGAAAAATGTAAAGATCTTCAAAGATTTTTGTGTGAAGTGTTTTAAAAAATATATGATTTTGAAGATTATCACAGATTGTTTGCAAAAAAATATTTGAAAAAAAATAAAAAAAATGAATTCTGCAGTATTGTGCAGATTTCTACTAAAATTAGATTTTCACAGTTCTATGCCTTAAAAAATTTACTGATGATATTACTTTAGTTAAAGAGAAAATACCTTGAATTTCAATGATGAGCAAATTATCTAATTGCTTTCAAACCCGTTGCAACAGTTTTATTATCTTCTTACAAAAAAGTAAGTTTTAATATCCTAACATCTATAAGAATTGCAAATATATAAGGTGAACAAGCAATAATTGTATCTATTTGTCTTGTATGTTGAGTTTATAAAAGATAGCCAGCCATGTTACTCAAGGTTTTTGAGATGATTTGGATGTATAAAAATGAACCTGTAAGTGAACAGGTCAAGAATTTTATAACGTTCAACCAAGTATTTTTGATTTTTTAAGAAAGAAATAGCCTCTCAAATATTTAATTTTCTCTTAGAATCACCAACAAAATATATGTCAAGAAGTCCATGTACCTTATACTTTATATTTGTAACTTTCTTTTATCTCAACTCTTAACACATTCACCTAAATCCAGTTTTTCAGTTGCAATCTTCTTAACTGCACTAATGATTTCTAGTAGTCAATAGATCTTTACAGCTTCTTGCATAATTAATTTACGAACAACTTTAAGTATTTTAGTTTTTTACTATCTTCAATTAGGTGTAAATGTATTTTCTATTCAGAAAATAGCGTTAAACTTTAATTTTTGTAAAATATAAATCAGCAGGTCAAATTTTCATTATACAATGTTCTCATTTGGAATTAGGGATGACAACGGTCAGTCATGATCGGTCATCAGTTGGTCATAACTGGTCAAAAACCTTTGACCAACCGACCGACCGTTTGACTGACCATTTAACCGATCCTGAAAACGTTTGCGAAATGTTTTTTTTTATGAAATACTTAATAAAAAACGTTTTCGCAACTTTTTCTATTAAAATAATTAAAAAATGTTTGCAAAACATTTTTTTATTAAATTTTATATTAAAAGACGTTTTGCAAACATTTTCAGGATCGGTTAAACGGTCGGTTAAACGGTCGGTCAGAGGTCTTTGACCGACCGATATCGGTTACGGTCATGACCGGTCATAACCGGTTAATGACCGTGACCGTTGCTATCCCTANAAAAAAGAATTTTTTTTTTTTTTTTTTTTTTTTTTTTCAAGTGCTTTGACCTTTATGCATACTTTGCTTTCATTGTGAAAAAAAAAAAAAAAAATTTTTTTACGGGGCTTATTTACGAGATGAGTAAAAAGGCGTTTTTTTTTGGGGGAAAAAATTTTTTTAAAAAACTTTATATACTTTTTTTGTAAAATACCGGTTTATTAAGGTTTACCTTTTTTATTTTCGCGATAGTAAAAAAATTTGAATGACCGAATAACGAGACTCGGAATAATCGGGATACTCGGGATACTCGGAATAATAGAATAACAATAATAAGGCTAATCTTTAATCTTGCATGTTTAAAAGTAAATCTATCAAAAGATCATTATTTTCTAAAATAATTTTGTCTAGAATCAAATTATTTTAGAGTGGGAATTTTTTTAATTAAACTGTTAAAAGTTATATTTAAAAAAAAAAAAAAAAAAATACCCCTTAAAATTAGGTAATCAATGTTGAAAATCGAAAATCTTTTGAAGGATATTTGATTAACGATTAAGTTAAACATAATGTTTACGAAAACGCGTAACTTAAAATTTTATGGATTTTAAAAAATAAATTTATTAAAAAATTATATTTTTTTTTTTTCAAATTGTGAAATTTTGAAATTTTAAAAAAAAATTGGTATATGTATTTAAATATATTATTCATATAAATAATATATTGATATATTGTAGATCTTCATATCTTTCTTTTTTTTTTTAACTTTCGTTATTTTTTTAATATTTTAAAATTCGCGATCATTTTTTTAATTAATAATTATTTTTTAATAAAATTGAATTTTAAAATTTTTTTTAATTTAAATACGTGTTTTTTTATAATTATAATTATATTATATTATTTTTTTTAAATTGTAATATTATCGATTTTCGTTATTTCATAAATTTGAATTATTTTCTTTGAAAAAAGTACACGTTAACTTTAAAATATTATTTGGATTATTTTGGATTACCTAAACTTTTTCTCACCTAAACCTAAAATATTTTTAATTTACTCAATGGCGTTGGTTATACCTATATATATTTATGTTCCGGCTAGTTTATATATAATATATGTTTCGGCTAGTTATATATATATAAGTTCCAGTTATTTATAAAAAAGTTTATATATAAATATATATTCATTATTTAATAATCTATTTAATCATGATATTACCTTTGGGGTTTGGATTATCATTACCTTGGGATTACCTTGGGATTACCTTGGGATTACCTTGGAATTACCTTGTGACTTACCTTTGGGATTATCATTACCTTTACCCTGGAATTAACATATATGACATATACAGTAATTGTTTTCCAAAAAAGTTTATAAAGGCTATAAATAAAATTCATAATTTTTTATAATTTTAAACCGTCGTACGTAATATAATAAATAAACCAAATTTGTTCATTCATTGAACGAATTTAAAATTGAAAAAAAAAAAATGATAATAGTAATAATAATAAAATAATATAAAATTACATAAGATCAATTTTAAACAAATATGTCGTGAAAAAATTCAAATTACATAATTTATTTTTTTTTTTTTTTCGCATGAACGAATTTTGCATAAAAAAAAACATATATATATATATATAAAAAAGTATACATACAAACATACATACATGTACAGTATGTATGTTTGTATAATTCTTTTAATTTACCCAAATTACCTAAATGCATCATCCAAATTTGGCCAACAAAAAAAAGATAATCTTAGCAGAATTTAAAATTCGGTATCTAGCGAATTTATTCATTATGATCATCTGATCTGGATAAACGTTTATAGAATACCTTTTCATAACTTTCATATGAACTTTTATTATCAAAAGATGCAATGCACCATCTTTTGTGGGGAAGAAAGGGGGGGGGTGAATTAAAATTGTTAATAACCGATATAACGGGTACATTTAACTATATTTAACTATTATTTCGATTAATTTGGAAATTCTTAATCAAATATATTAAATTATATTAAAGTACACGAGAATAACGATTTTCTTTACGGAATAAAATTACTTTTTCTCATATGAGAAAATATATTTAAGCTTAAAAGCTTTATTGCATAAATCAAACTCCAATTTAAGTAGTTACAAATGAAATAATTATTAATTTATTTAATGTAATTTTTAATATACCGGTAAAAGCGGTAAAAGGTATATATATATTAATACTGTATATACAGTAAATATGAAATGAGCTAATTTTGGAATACAGTTAATTTTCACGACAAAGAATTACGAAACTTTTTTCATGCATCAATGAAACTTTCTATCCTAAAATGGAGTACAAGATAAGATCATTTACAGTTATAAACTTAACTCAGGAAATTAATAAGTTACATTTAAAAAGGAAAAAATTTCAAAAAAAAAAAGATGTCAAATGTAAATAAATATTTTTCTGACGTTTTTTTAATGTTTATTAAACGTGTATTTTTTATCCAATGATGATAAAGATTTTGTTTATTTTGTATGTGGTACCAAGGACTGTACTAATTGTAGTAATTGTATTAAAACAATTATTACAATTATTACAATTATTAACTTAACCAACCTAATCCTACAAATCCTAGCTTTTTTTTTCACGTGTTTAATAATTCTATTTCAAAAAAAAAAAACTTTAAATAAAAAGTCTAGAATTTATTTTTATTTTTATGGGTAATGATTTACGAAATATTTGTGTGTTTTATTGTCATTTCATCATTTAAATTGATCAAATATACCCATTTATTATAAAACATTTATGTTTAATATTGTTTAACAAAAGAAATTTTGAATGTGATTTTCGCATATAGTGTAATAATGTAATAAATATTAGCATAAATTTCTCAAAATAATAATAACAATAATAATAATAATATAATAATATAAACAATTTACAATTTATAGAAATTGTTGAAAATCCATCCTCTTTTTGATTAATTCTTTATAATTATATTATTGTATTATTTATTACTATTTTTATTATTATTTGTATTTTTTTATTTTTTTTTTTAAAGTTGATGTGTTTCCTTGTTTTAAGGGGGTTCATTGAACGTCCATATGTACATATTGTATTCCATTGAATTTTTATCGAATTTCATTGAATTTCATTGAATTTTAATGAATTTTATTGATTGTGGTTGCAAATCTCTTTTATAATTCCCCGGGACGAGTCCCTTATAACTATATTAATTTGCAGATGAATTTTTTTAGGCGTTAGTTCCGTTCATTTCTAGTTTCGTGTTCAATTCCAGTTTTTTTGTGTTTCATTCAAGTTATGTTCATATTTCTAGTTACGTTCATTTCATTCAAGTTACGTTCATTTTCAGTTACGTTCATATTTCCGGTTACGTTCATATTTCCCAGTTACATTCATATTTCCCAGTTACGTTCATATTTCCAGTTACGTTCATATTTCCAGTTACGTTCATTTCCAGTTACGTTCATTTCATTCATTTCCAATTCTCTTGCATTATCTGCATTATCATTATTATCAACTAAAATATCTCAAATATTCATTTTTTTTTTTTATCTAAAGATCTAAAAAAAAACAATAAACAAAATTTTCAATGTTCAATACATTTTTTTATAATTGATTCAATATATTCACGGATTGGTGTTTGGAAGAGATTACACAAAATTTTATAAATTTTTTTTTTTAAAAAAAAAAACAATTTAAACAATTTTAAACAATTATTTAAACAAAGTAAAAAAAAAATTTAAAGTTGTGGCATAAAAAAATTTTTTTTTTTTTTTTTCTAATTAGAAACAGAAAGAAATACACGAAATAATAATACATAAAAATAAAAAAATAAAGTTTAAATAAACAAAAATAAAAACAAAAAGTTATAGAAAATTATAGAAAATGACTATATATATAAAAATTTATAGTTTTTTATAGTTTTACAGTTGCATTACAATCATATATACTTTTAAGTATAATATATACTTTTATGTATCATATATACCTTTTATGTATCATATACTCTTATGTATAACCCGTAATATAACCCGTAATATAACCCGAACTAATTCTGTACCTGTACAGGTAAAAATGGTAAAAAATAATATTTAAATATAAAAAACGTGACTAAAACTTACATTTGTTTTTTTTAAAAAAATATTGTAAATAAATAAATAAATATTATTATTATTATTATTATTTACCCACGATATATATCTGATATTGAACGCGAATATATTATGCACTTTATATATATATATATTTTTTTTTTCTGTAAACAAATAATATAAATAATGTGATTTGACATTAACAAACAAGAAAATTATTAAATGTTTATTCCTATTCAAAAATAAGTTTTTTTAAAATTTTTTTTAAAATTTTTTTTTTAAAAAAATTTGATTAAAATTGGTTAAAATTGATTAAAATTGGTTAAAATTGATTAAAATTGGTTAAGATTGATTAAAAGATTGGTTAAATGAAAAATGTCTTATAGTAACAAACAAAACGCGAGAAAAAAAAAAAAAAAACTTTAAAATAGAACAATCGAGAAAAAAAAAATGCATTCATATTTAATTTTAACTAATATTATTCCGTTTAATTCATTATGTTTCTAAAAACGTTTCTGGTGAACTTTTGACTCAGAATAAAATGAGATGTTCGTTGATCTTGTACTACACATTTTTTATAGAACGGGTTATCCGGTCTAGACTCTAGAGGGGGGTGATGGGGTCCCGGTAAAATTATTAATAAATTTATAAGCCAGACGACGAAACTTTCAGGAGGAGTTGAGTGTAAACAATGCATGTCTGAATAAACTATTGAAAAAAGGTAATTATTTGAAAATTCACAAAGTGATAAAAAGAATTTGAACATAAAAGGTTTAATTTCTCGCCCCTGGAAAATTACATAAGCATCAAATTTCTAAACAAGGTAGTTTTGTATTTCGTATAAGATTATATAAGCGCGACGTTAAATATTTTCGTTCAAGTTTTTATGCAGTGTCGCATTAAAATTTTTCGGTAAACAAAAAAAAAAATGGTTCACAAAACAACGTAACCCTCCTTAATTGTTTAGCATATGACCAGTTTTTCGGAAAGTGACACGATATTTTGTTTTTTGGGGTTCATGAGTTTAATATACTTAATATGTACTCTCAAATTTCATTTCTTTCTATGTAGTGTCTCTAATTAAAAGGAATTACCATGGATTATTCAGCATGTGATAAAGGTCTAGAACAGAGTTTTTTTATTATTATTTCTTTCACAACATTATTACGCCAAATCACTTTCTCATTTGAGTACCAAAGAGGAATTATATGTCGTGTTACAATATTAAATGGTTTAGATAATAAATAAGAAATAAATCCGATATGATGTTTAGCCATTCTCATTGATCAATAGTAACATATGATTGTGTCCAGTCATCTGGTAATGAACCTTTTGGTTCTCTAAATTATTTCTATACATAATTACTCATAATTGGTCTTTTTTAAGATTTCTCTGTGTCAAATCTTGTAATTTTCGTCTTTAATTTGACGGACTTTAGACAAGATTATTCGGCATGTATTTTGATGTATTTAAAAAAATATCGTAATTAATTAAAGTTGTGAGGTCCCCATTCATTATTTCCATTTTTCACAACATAAAACGCCAAATTACTACGTTTAAATATAATTCGATAACTATAAATTATTATTAATAGATTATATATTCCGATTAACAATCTTTTTATAAAAAAAATTAGCCAATAAGAAAAAAAATTCACACAACATATTCAAAAAAAATAATGGTAATTTTTAGGATTTTTTCTTGGTTATTAGTCATATTAATATTTCTTCTTTCCTTTTTTATCCCTCAAAAGCTTCAAAGCCACAATAATCAGAGTTTTTCATTTAAATTTTTAATTTAAATAAAAAAACAAAATAAACAAATATATTTTTTTGTTTTACGTTTTACTTGTAAGTATATCATTTATTTAAATGAATGAAAAAATGAAAATCTTTTAATATGTAACATCAATTAATTAAAAAATTCTTTACATTTGTTTGAATTGATTAATGATTTTTTTTTTTTAACGAATCATGGAATCATAAAATTTTCTTTTATTTTAATTTTTTTAATATTCGGTTTCTTTCTTTCTTTCTTTCTTTTTTTTTTGGTGAAACTTTATTTTTTTTTTTTTTTTACAAAATTTTAATTTTTAATTGAATGAAAAAAAAAAAAAAAAAAAAAAAAATAAAATTAAAAAAAATAAATTTTAAACAAATATGTCGTGAAAAAATTCAAATTAAATAATTTATTTTTTTTTTTTTTTCGCATGAACGAATTTTGCATAAAAAAAAACATATATATATA
>QZLH01000053.1:0-20742 GCA_003833135.1 Oehlia diaphana | reverse complement strand
TAATTTTTTTTTTTTTTTTTTTTTTAAAGTTTTTTTTTTTTTTTTTTTTTTTTTATTTTTTTTTTTTTTTTTTTTTAAATTTTTTTTTTTTTTTTTTTTTTTAATTTTTTTTTTTTTTTTTTTATTAAAAAAAAAAAAAAAAAAAAACGCGAAATAATTTTTAACTTCAAATAAATTATTCATACTGTACATATATATCATATGTCGTATAACTTTAAAAATTCTAGAAACTATTATTATTCATTAAAAAATTTTTGAAATTATTATTTTACCCGAAAAAAAAAACTCAAATCTTATTATTGGATGAATTTATTATTGGATAAAAAAAAGAAACCAGGGAAATAATTTATATATATCTTCATTCATGTATTCTTGTAATTATCCAATAAACCGTTATCCAATAATGTCGATCTTTTAATTTTTTTCTTTCAATCGATTCTAAAAAAGAAAAATTGTAATTTCTATGTAAAAAAAAAAAAAAAAAAGTAGAAGATAATGAATTTTAAAAAAGCGATTTGTTAAAAAAAAATGATGCATTTGTAAAAAAGTATGCATCTAAAAAAGTATGCATCTAAAAAAGAAATGCATCTAAAAAAGAAATGCATCTAAAAAAGAAATGCATCTTTAAAAAGAGTTATTCATTTATGTTGTTATGCATAATCTTATAATGCAGCATCTTCACAGAAAATTGCAGCAAAGGTACGACAGTCCAAGCTTTAATGGTCAGTTTTTTTTTAAAAAAAAAAAAAAAAAACTAAAAAAGGTAAATTAAATAACTTTCATCCATATTTGTAACTATTAGACTTCTTTAAAAAAAAAATTTTCATTGAAAATATTATAATTGCAATTTTTTTTTTTTTTTTTCATACTTTCTGCAGCCAATAAAAATATGCTTGACATGTAAACAATTTTAATTAAAGTTTACTTGATTTTTAGAAAGAAAAATCTTAAATTTTTAATGTACGGTATCTTAAACGCCTGGTACTGTATATACGGGTACATTACATCTTGCATATATAATTTCCTTTAAAAAAAAAAAAAACTGGTTTTATATATTATATATAAATGAAAAGAACAAATAATATTTTGATTTGTTAATTCATTATGTAATTTAACCGAATTATTTTTCCTTTGTTAAAAATCGAAATCTTTAAGGAATCGTACATTTGACTAATGGGACTTGGCATTTTGTATGTAAATCTCTCTATTCCAGGAAATTTTATTACAGTATAGCAGATAGAATTTTTTTACCGAGTACAGTTAGTACCGCAAGTAAATGATACATGGTTAGGTATCGCAATTAATGATAGAAATCTAGAGAATTAAACATGGTTAGTATCGCAAGTAATGATAGAAATCTAGCGTATTAAACATGGTTAGTATCGCAAGTAATGATAGAAAATTTAGCGAATTTAAATGCAGCAATTGCTAAATTAAAACATGGTTACTATCGAAAGTCCGAAAGTAATGATAGAAAATTCAGCAAATTTAAATGCAAATTGGGAATCAGTATATGTTACAAAATATGTTAGGTCAAATATTCAGAATAATGTGTAATATTCTCATATTAAATATTTATTGGTGAAAAAATTACGTTAAAATGATATATTATCTATAAAACGAATGGGATTACTATTTTTGTTTAAGTGGACTGACTCTTCTACATCAATAGTACGATTTTCATATAGCTTATTATACTGCAATTCACTGGTTTATAATCATCTTTCTGTTTCGTTTAGTGTCTTCGCGATATTCTATTAATGAAATTTCATATGAAAGGGTCGAAATCTCGTAAGGAAATCGTTCTTTGGAAATTCTCTAGTTAAAAATTTGGTTCGATAATTTTATAGCACAGCAAACTCCGATATAACGATACTTCCGATATAACGATAACTCCGATATAACGATATGTTGAGGATTGTTGAGGATTGTTAAGGATCCATATGAAAATTATTGAAAAATATCAATTATATCAAATTATATTGATCTCTCATATAGCGGGATTTATCGTTATATATTGTTTATAATATATGTCGGTATATCAAAATACTGGTATTATCGAGGTTTATCGAATACTGGTATTATCGGGGCATCATGCATATTATTAAAGAGACAGTACCTAACCTATTATTAAAGAGGAATGTGATATAAGTTGTACGTGAGAATGAAATAATAGCAAAGTTACAAAAAAGAATCTCCTCGTGTGGCCCGCATATAATGTGTTGCATATAGGAGGTCAAGAAGGGTGTCGTAACGTCGATGTTGGATGAATTTAGTTCAAGATAGAATCTATACACATCATTAGCATCCGTCAATGCTTACGCTCCCTTTATGGACACTTTTAATTAATTACATCACAATATCTACGTCCACACAACAATACTATGTCCACAGCGGGGTTGACCGTTGACACGGTCCTTGTTCTAAATTTTTAGAAATTGTTCCCTGTAGCAAGGCCTCAGACTGAAGGTGGGCTTGTATAGAAATTTCTTTATAATGTCTGCAACAATTATTGTACTATCTTATATTTATATCATATAGTTTTGTTCTCTAATATTTCTATCATATGTACCGCGAAAAAAAAAAATAGTAGACTTTGTATTTTTATCAATAGTTTTGCCCTTTTAATAAAGTACCGCAAAAAAAAAAAAAATAGTAGACTTTGTATTTTTACCATATAGTTTTGTCCTTTTAATAAAGTACCGCAAAAAAAAAAAATAGTAGACTATGTCCAGAAATTATCATTGGTATGGAATTTTCACGGTAATTTTATATGAAGTGGGCTTAAGTGGGTCTTGGTGTTTACTTTTCGGATGCAAGCGACATTACCTTGGAAAAGTTACATCCCGGTTTTCTAGCATCCATTTTCCCGACGATTACTCAACAAGACATATTTCCGAATGGACATTTTACTGACATATCATCTCAACATTTTCCCGATGTACTCCTTCAACGATTACTCATTTCACTGACATATCATTCCCCGAAAATTGACTTATGCAGATGATTTTGGTCGCTTAATTCTGCCGTAGTTTCTATCCATAATCCATATGAAAAAGATGTTGACATTTTTAGCATTTCGAATTATATGATTACATTTGACTTTAAAATTGTTTTTGGAATTTTTTTATGAAAACTTTATTATTTATTAGAATCAAGAGTGATGCACGTTTCTGTTCTAACTTCAAAAAATTTGGGCGGAACCTAAACTTATGGGTAAATAGGTTGTTAGGTATTAAATTTTGTTTAAAAAGTTTGGCACGGAGTAATAATACTTTCTAGAATGTGATTTTAACGAATAATAAATGGCTAATAAAAGCTTAAAAGATAAAAATTAAATTAAGGTACGGTAGATAACATTCGAGGATAAATCGCAAATTTGTTATACATATTGGTCATCCTAATTAATTCTAATCAGTGTTGGCATTTGGACGCGGCCAAGAATTTTTTTGGCCAGTTTGGCCGACCAAACAAACTGGCCAAACGGCCAAGTGCCAACACTGTTAAATTTTAATCACGTCAGGAGGAAATACTGTGAAAGATTATGAAATTTACAATTTTACTCACATTAGCAGAGAAGCGGTTATAATTGTAAGTAACGAACAGAAAATCTTATATTTAGGAAAACGCAGAAAGAGGAGAAGAAGAAGGGAGGAATAGGCTTTATTTATGTTTTTATTTACTGGACGGTAAAAAATTTTATCCGTTATTTCTGTAAAACTCCGTAAAAATGAGTCTCCCGGATCCATTCACGAAAAAAATAAAAATAATTCGATAAATTCCGTGATATAAGGTTATTAATGCGGAAAAAAGATGGAATATAAAAAGTGTTTACCATAAAGTCGACAGTCTACAATCTCGACACCAAACCCAAATCCCGTTGAAATAAAATCCCGAAAGTCACAAATTCTGCAGTTAAAAAATCTTGACATTCAAAAATCCCAAAGTTTTTTTTTTTTTTAAAAAAAAAAAATCATATAATTTTAAAAATGCAGTGACGCAGTAAAGTGACGCAGTAATGGGATAATTTATTAAAATATAATCTGTAAAATTTTATCAAAAATGTAAATTGGTTGCAAATTCTATTAATATTAATGCAAATTAACTAACGTTATTATATTATTAATGAAAATTAAAGAAAAATTTTTATCTTAACTAAAAGGATTATGTACAGTATATTACTAGATTCTAAACCATATCGGAATTTGCATTTATCAGGATTTAGCACCCAGAAAAATTCTTCGATCACGTGATCTGTTTTATTTATCACTTCGTCACTCCCCTATCCGAGTTTCACTGTTTATATTTATCTGAGGGACCTAATCCTATTTGTCACATGTTATTCATCACAACTAAATTCTTCGATCACGTGTCAGTACATAACGCCGGCCGAGTTCGAAGAATTTTCTCGAGGTGCCGTTGGGGTAGTTTCGATAGACTGTCAGTATTATGGGTGCCATGATCCCATATAAAAAACGGATCGACTTTTTTTACAGGGAAGTATATCCGCCATATTTTATTTGATGGAGTTTATGGATGTCAAGGTTGTGATAATTTATAATCATACGATGAAGATGTTTGACGTTTCAAAAATACACCTGGTTGTGTGAGGAAAAGTTAGTCGAGACTTGCAAATATATATTTATCACCAAGATTTTTCTTCCGTTGAAAATATTAACATCGCCTTTTACTTCTAAACCTGAACTAATAATGTTTACGTGCATCAATCAGCGCATTAGTTTAATCGTTACAATCTTTTTTTTTTTTTACTACCAGCGAAATCACTACTAATGTGATATCTAATTTAAATGTGTGTTATATTGAAACAAAAATTCAAATAATTTGAGATGTTAACTTCAAAATGCAGAGATTCTTGAAATTTAATTTGGCAACATGTTCAAAATTATTTTATCTCTATTTGCAAATTAGCTTGATATGGACAATTACAAGATTGATTGCAGGATAATTGCCGGACAATTACCGGATATTTAATGGACAAAAATTGATTGATAATCAATCAAAATAAACATGCGTTTCATTCAGGGCTGAAAAGTGAAAAATCAAGGGGTACTAAAATTATATTTGACATATTAGATAAAAATTGCGTAAAATGATGGAATAATAAATTTTAAAGAAATTAATTTTATCATAAATAATAATTTATTTCAGATTGAAATGATTATTATAGATTTTCAATACATGTGGCTATTTTTTCGTGCTGCTCCTATGATTCGTTATTTATGAAAAGATCCGATCCAGTTATTTGATCTGATAAACGATCTATAATCAATTAATAAATAATAAAAATCAATATATATTTTTAAAGCTTTCTTGAAAAAAATTATTATTAAAAGAACTTAACTGAATAAATTAAAAGAATCTTTATAATTATGATAATCTGAATTTATTGTATTAATTAATTATTAATATATTGCCTGGATGTTTTTTTAAATGTTCCTTGTAAATCAGATTAAATAAATTAAATTCCCTTATCATTCTTAATCTATAAGAATTTATCCCATATTTAGGATTCGGCGTTTACAGGGAGAAACGTTTCGAGTTTTTGAAAAATGGTTTTCGCCTATGCAGGTGATATGAAATACAAATAAATACGTTTAAGAAAATTGATACGCAATATCGATAAATTTGAGCCAAACTTTTTATAGTGTGACCCTATCCTACTTAAGCAATATCGGAGAACTAATTAATCTATCCAAATTTAGTTTAATGAATACATATATAGATAGTTAGCAACTCCTTTTTTTTCCTTTTTTTGAATTTGTTACCGAAGATCATCATTTATTTAAAAAAAAAAATTTTTTGCGAAATTGATTTTTTTTTTTTTTAAAAAAAAAAAAATCGATAATTTCGATTAAAAAATTTTTCGAAAAAAAAAAAAGTATTAGGGTTAGGTTGTAATCAAAATGAGTGATCCGCCTAATAATGAATCTGAATCTGAGCGTCAACAAAGTACTATTCCTATTAGTAATCCAGCGTTACTTTCTTCTTCCCGTCGTACTGTAAGGTAAATTAAAGATCTATTTTTGATTTGTAATTTATATAAAAGAAATTCATCATTAATTATTAGGTAATCCTTTTTAGTTTTCCAAGTCCATATTACGATTCAATTTATAATCCACCCGTAACAGCAGAAAGTCAAGAAGCACATGGTTATAATGAAGAAGAAAATATAAATAATTTTGATACTTCATTACACCCAATTGAAGAAGAAGCTCATCAACCTTTAGACTCTGATTTCTCATCATTTCCTAGAAGGATAAAAAAGGGAACTTCACCTAGATTTCTTAGACATCGACATCAAACTCAATATGGAACTCCACATTCATTTGCTTGGAGTGCTTTGAGATATTTTAATGAAGGATTGTCCGGGGGAACTCCTTCATCTATTCATTCTGAGGATGTTTTTCAAAGAAGTTTTATGTATGATGAACCTGGTGTTATATCTCCTGGTGAAGGAAGTATGTATAGTGTTATAATGGATGATGGTTCATTACAAAGAAGAAGAATTTCTCTAACTTCGGAATATTCAAGGTTCTTATTACAATATAAATGTAATTTTCATTCTAAAATTCTAAAAACATTTAATTTATTCTTACTCTTATATTTTGACTTTTTTTAATTCAGGTACAATACGGTTAACGAACAAACGGCACTACTTCATGATCAGGATAATTCAGACTCTGATGCAGAAGATACGTACATTAATAAGAATCGACGTTATGCATCAAAGTTTGAGAAATTTAAAGCTTGGTTTTACGAAGATTTTTTTACACAAAATACAAAGAATATAATTAAATGTGCATTAGCATATTTTCTTGCATCACTATTTACTTTTATTCCGATATTAAATGAAAAAACGGGATTAAAAGAAGCACAAAATTCTCATTTAGTAGCATCAGTAGCAGTATTTTTTAATCCTGCTAAAACTGTTGGAGGAATGTATGAAGCAGTAATGTTTTCTCTTATAGGTGGATTATTTGGATCTTTAATTTGTATTGGTAGTATGGCTAGTGCTGTTTGGTTTGATAATAATGGACATGATACTATCGGACGTATAATAGGTGTTGTGATTTGGTGTGGTGGAAGTATGTTTATAGTAGCTTTTCTTAAGGCTAAACTAAATAAACCTAATTTTAACAGCGGTAAGTTGTAATTTAATTTTATTATTTGGAACTTTTTTGTTAAAATAAACCAATTTACTTATTTTTTTTATAAATTTATAGCATGTTCTCTTGCAAATATTATCATATTTGTAATTGTAACAAAGGAAGGATCACCTGATTTAGTTAATTTTTCAATGAATAAAATTATTCAAGTGACAAAAATTATTTTTTTTGGGATATGTATAAGTTGCTTTGTTTCAGTATGTGTTTGGCCTGTTAGTGCTAGTAAGAAATTAAAGTAAGTTATAATATATTTAAAGAAATGTTTCGTTCCGATGTGAATTTATTAATCTAATCTTTTTATATTTTATAATAGGGTTGAAATTGGGAAAACTTTAGGATCATTTCGTCTTCTTTTAAAACTTCTTACCAAAACTTTCCTTATCGATGATGTTAATTATACAGACGAATCTGTTCAATCTGCAATTAAATCATATCAAGCTACTTTCACAACACTAAAGGAATGCCTTATGCAAGCATCATATGAAATTCATAATAGGAATATGCAACGACAACTTGGACTTTATAAAGAGACGATCAATAGTTTACAAAGATTAGCACAATATTTGGGCGGTTTAAGAAGTTGTTGTGGATTACAATGGGAAATTATGAAAGATGATAAAACCAAATACGGTAGTGGTTCAACTACTTTGAATGAAAGTTTTGATGGATTAGGTGTAGAAGTAGATGATGATGACGAAGATGAAGAATTTGTAGATTTAGGAAATTTATTGGAAATTATTAGATTTGTTGGACCATCAATGAAATCTTTAGCGTATACTTGTAAACAAACTATTTCACATCTTCAAGATCAATTTACTGTTACATCAGCATTTTCAAAAATACCATCATTTACTTTACTTCATCAAAACTTAAAATCCGCACTGGAATTATTTGAAAAATCACAAACAAAATCACTTACAAAACTTTATCGTAAAAAAACTAATCATGATAATAGACCAAATGAAGAAGTTTTTTTAACATATTTTTTTGTATTCAATTTACAAGAATTTGCAAGAGAATTAGCAGATTTGGTGGATTTAGTTGATCATATACAAAAATTAGATGCGATAGAACAACGTAGAAGAGCAACGAGAAGATGGTGGAAATTTTGGCGTTATTTTGGTTGCTTTACAAGTGATAGTTCTCATGATGCTATGTTTAATAAAAATTTTGATGAAAAAATCAAAAAAAAATTCCCTGAAAATACGAATAATGTATTTAATACAATTCAAACTCCGATACCAAAAACTTTTGCGCAAAAGTTTACTATTAAAATATGGAAATCACTCACTTGGTTTAGACAATTTGAAGTCAAATATGCTTTTAAAGCAGCTGTTAGTGCTGCTATTTTAGTTAGTCCCGCGTTTATTGAGTCAACTAGAGAAATATTTTGGCAATATCGTGGTGAATGGGCTTGTATTTCAGTAAGTTAAATTAATTTTATTTATTTTATTTAATTTAATTTAATTTAATTTAATGCTAATACTTTAAATAATTAGATGATGGTCGTGATGGTACCAACAGTAGGAGGGGCAAATCTTTTAGGATTATATCGTGCATGTGGAACATTATTTGGATCATTTCTCGCTTGGTTTATTTACACACTCTTCCCTGAAAATGCACTTGTAATGTCAATTTTTGGATTTTTTATCGCTATTGGATGTTATCATTTCATACTTTACTCGAAATATAATCGTATCGGACAATTCGTTTTATTAACGTATAATTTAGTAGCTTTATATAAATTCAATCTTCGAGATTCTGATCAACAAGATCTTGATATTATTGATATTGCAAGATATCGTGCGATCGCAGTTGGTACAGGTATAATTTGGGGAGTCTATGTAACAACATATTGGTGGCCATATGAAGCACGTGTAGAACTACGAAAAGGATTAAGTCAATTATTTATTAACATGAGTTGGTTATATAATAGATTAGTAGCTATCTATTCAATTAATCGAAAAGATGATGATGATGATGATAATAATAATACGGATCATCCAGTAAATGTTTCACAAGCATTATCAAAATCAGCCAGAGAATTTATAGAAATGGAATTATTTTTACAATTATCATTACTTAAACTTAGAGAATTATTATCACTAACACCAAATGAACCACGTATGAAAGGACCATTTCCAGTAAAAACCTATAGTGAAATTTTAAGTGGATGTCAAAATATTTTAGATAAATTACTTTCAATGAGAATAGCGGTAACAAAACAAGAATGGTATACATCAATTCGAAGGGATTTTATTATACCAGTATCAAAAGAAAGAAAAGATTTAGTAGGAAATACTATTTTATATTTTTATATTCTTGCAGCGGCTCTAAGATTAAAAACACCCTTACCACCTTATTTACCACCTGCTGAAAAAGCAAGAAAAAAATTGATTAAAAAAATCAGAAATCTTCCAGTTGTTAAAAAACGTGTTATTGAAGGAAATGATGAACATTATATCGTTTATTATGCTTATGTTTTAGTCATGGAAGATATAATTAGAGAATTAGAAAAATTAGGTGGAATTATGAAAGAGTTATTTGGTTGTATAGGTAATGAAGAATTTGATGATTTTTTCAATATTAAACGTGAAGCTAGCACTAGTGGTTTTGATGATGATATAGGTGTTGCTAATACTTCGGTTCCACAACAAGATGAACAAGATGATAACGTTAATAACAACATTTCAAGTACTGATAATAATAATAATGTAGAATCCGGAGCTTTTATGAATTCATCTCAACCAACAGCTGTTTCACAAAATGACGTAAATAACAATCAAACAGCTAATTCGTAGAAATTTTATTATTGTTATATATTGTATTATATATTTTTAAATAAGATTAACATTTTCTTGTATTTTTTTTTTTTTATTATTAAGTTATTATAAAAAAATTTTTTCGGTATATTATAAAAAGTTGAATAAAAAGACAGGATTTTTGATCATATTTTATATAAAATAAGTAGCTGATGATTATCAAAAATTTTATTTATTCGATAATTACGTCATGTGCATTATGAAGCGTCGTAGTACAAAGTTTTGGTCACAATGACGAAATTAGATAATAGTTTAAAAAGACATCAATCTCAAGTCCATCGTAACTCAAATTTTGATATTTTCGAAACAAAATTTTTTTATATCTAAAAGAAAGAAAAGAGAAGATAAGAAAAAAGTAAAGATTTAAAAAGATGAGAATATTTGCAATACCAATATTAAAGAACAAGACAACATATTATTGTCGTCATAAACCAAAAACAACAACATATTTAACAAAAATGACGAATTATGCTACAAGAAAATGGGAAGAATTATCAAATGCTGATAAACAAAGTTTAAAAGGTAGAATTTATGTAGGAGGACAAAATTTATTAGATAGAATGGATTATCAAGAATATTTTCTTAAAGGTGTACCTATGAGAGAAGAGAGGGGTGATGATAAAAGTTCTGTAAGTTTTTTTTTATTATAAAATAATAGAAAGATTTTTCATTATAAAATAATAAATCATTATAAAATAATAGAAAGATTTTTTATTGTAAAAATAAAAGATTTTTCATTATAAAAAAAAAAAAAAAAAAATTTTTTAATTCTTGTTTTTTTTAAGAGTATCTTCGAAATTCGAAATTCCTTTATTTTTTTTGTATCAATTAATTAATTATTTTCATACATTCTTTTATTTTTTAGGTTCCTTTATTATATCCTTCTAATGTAATCACTTCTGAACAAATTGTAAACAATCTTCAAAAACTTTTGGAAAGAAGGTCACCATATCATCGAAAATATATGATTTATTCTGCATTATTTGTTCCTTTATCAGCCACATTTTCAATAATTCCTATTTTACCTAATATACCTTTATTTTATAATCTATTCCGTTTATACAGTCATTATAAAGGTTAAGTACAATATTTGAAGAAATTAAAATTTCTTTTTTTAAAAAAAATTTATATATTATATATTAACGTAATATTTTCTTAAATTATAGCATATAAAGGAGCACAACATTTATCTCATATTATTGAAGATAATAGACTTGTTCCAACAGCATCAAAGGAATTAATATATATTTATAATGGATTAGATTTAAATAAAAATGAAATTATTGATGAACAAAGAATTCATAATATCGCCAAGAAATTTGGTTTAATAGAAAATGATGTTAAGAGAGCAAGAAATCAAATTTTAGAAAAAATAAAAAAAGAAAATCAAGAAAAAAATCCTAATTATAATATTAAAGTTGATGATAGTGTAAGAAATGATGGTGGTGATAATAATAAAATTATAAAGGATAGTAAAAGGACTTTTTAGGAAATGAATTTTAATAATAATAAAGAAGTTTTTAAAATAATCAAATAATTTTACCAAGAATATTTGATATTTTTTAAAAGATTTATTTTGGGATTGGAAAAGAAATTTCCACTTTGAATCTGAACGCGTAATATTTTAACCAAATCTGCGTATATTCTGTGTATTCATTGTTTGTCATTGTGCTAATTATACATTTATACATGAGAAAAAATCGAATTACCAAATTAAGTTAGATTATTTGAATACATAATCGAATTACGAAAATAAAGTGGATCTAAACTAAAATATTTTCATTATGATTCCACAAAGAAATAAAAATGTATGAGATATGTCGTGTAACATATTGATTTGGTTAAAAATTAGATTAAGTATCACAAATATACAAATATAATATAGTAGCCAATGTGCATAATAAATACTGTTCCTTTCTTTATTCATAATAAAGTTTTATTTTTTTTTACGATATTTACTATGTTCTAAAAAAGAATATTTTTTTTAACTATATATTGATATAAGACGAAACTTATTTCTTTTTTTCTTTTTATAAACATGAAGATAAAAATTATTATTCTAACGGTTACATTTTTAATATTTCAAGTAAATATAATTTTTTTTTTTAATTATTTACATGTTAATTTTATTATTTATATATATATATATATATAAAGATAAAAAAAAAAACAAAAAAATAAAACTAAATTAAAAAAAATAAAATATTATTTAATTTAGATCATTAATATAAATGCACAGAATATATTGGGTTCAGTAATTATTCCATATAAAACCGTAGAAATTCCACCAAATAATGGAACATGGTATCTATGTTCACAAGAAGCGACAAAATATGTTAGTAAGTATCAATATTTTTTAATTGATTTTTTTCAAATTTTTTTTTCTAAATATTTGTCATTGATTATTTTACAAAAATTTTCTTTTAGGTTATAGCGTAAGAGTAGTAAATAATACATGGCCATTAACGGAGCCAGAATTTGGTACAAAAAAAGAAGGATATAATGTATCACTCTTAACAGCACCAAAAGAAGGAATTGTTGCTCAAATAGTTTATACTTCATCTTTTAAGTTTGTTCCTTCTTTATCTTGTTACATGAATTTTGTTACTGAATGTGATCAAGATGCTGGAAATTATTTAATGAAAGATAATGAAGTTTATTGCTTGGTTTTGGTAAATCCTGCTTCTGAAGCAAAATATGCAAATGTTACCATTTCTTTTACTAATTCAGTATTTGAAAATCCATTTACAAGTGATGATAAACCTGGTGGAAATTCTCCTTCAGGAACACATAATAGCGCTACTTTATTAGAATTCAGTTTTATTAATTTATTTTTATTCTTAGTTATTCATATGTTAGTAATTGAAATTTTATAATATAATTATGATGAGCAAAAAAAAAAAAAATTTTCTTTAAATTGAAATATTTGTCGTATTATCTGTTATGCATACTCATAAATTGACATTATATGACCCGTCTTCATAAATGTTAATAGGATCTCCGTCCATTATGATTATTTTTTTGCGTTACAAAATTAATTAAATTGAGAAATCGTGAATATGTGTGAAGTAAACTTCGATTCTTCATTTTGATCTTCTAGAAGACAGATCTGATATCAATGATTGAAAACGAAAGTTAGTATGAAATAATTAAGTAATAACCGCAAATAACATTTAGTAAATATGGGCAAAAATCTTAAATTTCCAATCACAGCGAACTAGAGTAAGCTGTTTCAACTTACCGCGACAACAAAGTTTAATAAATTTTTAACATTTATTTCTTAATTTAAAAGGAAATTCAAATCATTATAATACCCGTATTCCTTATATTTCAAATATTTTCTTTACTCAACAAATAATGTGCTTTAATTAGTGAAGAAGAAAAAATATGTTTTTCGTTTTATGATGAAATTTTGAATTAATGTAAATTTCTTTTTATCCAACAATTTATTAAGCACATCATTGAAAGCATTTAAGAGTGATATACAGGTTTCACCTCAACTTACAAAATTACTGATTAAGGGGCTTTTACGAGTTGATTTTACAATTCTTGTTCCAACTGGATGCGATGCGCTTGATTCGAACGATTCCCATTCACACGAACAGTATTAAGCAATACTATAGTAATCTTCAAAATTTTTGACAAAACATAATCACGATTACCAGGAGACAGGAGTTATAGAAGACCTACAAATTAATATTTTAATACGAATAAAAGGCTTATGTCTTTGAATGAGTGTTGGTCATTGAGGCCATCTGCAAACATCGAAGTATATTCGTTGCCATTAGCGACACATGGGAAATCAATCAGGTTGGTAGTTGTCGTCTAAGTGAACTTTTTAATGAATCATTCTTTTGTCATGCTGTTACTTGAATCTAAATCATGTAAAATAAATAAGAACGTGAAACGATTCATAAATATTGTAAATGGTAATTCTACCATATGTTATCCTATGCCTGCCCCCGGTCTCCGTAGGCTACTTGGCCGAAGGACTAAGGGCCTTCAAGGGCTCAAGGCCGGAGGGGAGCCTGCTTTATCCCTAGGAAACTTGGGCTATAATTTGAAGAATAATTATAAGATAAATAAAAGGCAAATCCATTTCCACAACGTATATATCCTTATTAGCTTTCTTTTCATTTATCCTTCCTTCTATTTCTATTTTGTTAATTAGTTAATCATTACTAAGTTTCGTCAAAGACTACCGTAATAAATGTTATAGATGAAACCTGCTCGTATTTCGAAACGTTGTTTGAAAAATTCAGCAAGGAACAAAAACAAAGAAATGACAACATGTGTGTTATTTCAATGTAGAATAGTCTTAGTAATAAAAATAATAAAAATATAAAAATATAACCGCTAAAAGAAAGTTTGACAACAATTGACAAATATGTCAGATGAACTCGATTAATAAAATGTGAATAATAGCTATTACAATCTAGAATCTAGAGTTTACCCATGGAAAATTCAGCTGATAAACCGTGTACGGATGACATCCACAGCATAGAATTACTATTTACTACATAATAATTCCAATATACAATAAATAATAATACAAACATAATTAATTTTTCAGATGCATAAATTGGAAATGAAAGAATCGCAAGCGAAATACAGTCGGCTCTCGATATAACGAACCCTCCGGGTTTCATCTCAGTTCGTTATAAGGTTATAGCGAAGAATTTTAAAGAATTTAATTGGTTGATTCGTTATAACGAGAGTTACGGTCGTATTCGATTGGTTATATGTCACGTGTTCGGAAAAATTCGTTGTAAAGTGGGTTCGTTATATCGAGAGCTGACTGTACACGACATTTCAAGGGAGTACACAGACCCTATCAGTCTATACTACAATTAAAATCGGAATTGATCTAGTCCATTTTAATGCGGGTCTCTGCTTTTACTTTATTGCTATCTACGAGATCCTCGCATATCTACCTATCTACTTACACAGACTATGTACAGTTTATTTTCCGCAAGAGAATCTTTCTGGAGTGACAGAATTTCAGATCTATAGAAGAATTTCAGATATTATTAATCGGGTAAAAAACAATGTAATACTCCCGATTCACTTACCATTAAATTAACGATTGCCGATTTGATTTCAGAGATGATTGAAATTTTGATCATGAAATTCGGAAAATTCTTAATATATTTAATCGATACATAAATATTAGATTTTTTTAAATCCTTGTTTGTTTGATGATGATTTAAGTTCGATTAGTTTGTTCCTTAATTTTTATTTTTATTTTATTATTTATTTATTTATTTATTTAAATAAATGATTTATGTTTATTTACACAAGGAGGTTTGTAAATCAGATTCATGTAATTTGTAGTTGAACCTGAGGACGATCTTAGTAAAATTATGTTAATATGATAACATAGAAGCCTTGGATTTTTTTAATCAATAATTATCGTAAATATTCAGAAAAGTTTGGAGCACCATTCCTTATCATTTCCGATAATCAGTGTTCCAAATAAGAAACATCAACTTTGATGTGACAAAAAATTCGTATATTACTGCGGACAACATATTTGATGATTTATTCTAATTCTCTTATCGAAGAACATATACAGTATAAATCTAAATAATAATATGACAATGATACAATATTTTTTTAAAAAAAACCTAGAAACGGAAAGTCCTGATACAGTCGGAAAATTAAAGTTATGTTGAAAAATAATATTACTTAACGGATCATTAAAAAAAATTAATCTCTAGAAATAATGAATTAGAATGTAATTTTCGCAATTAATACTCATATTGCATAACATTTTTACAAGTTGAAGTAAATAATTCAAGTATTTCATCTGTTCGGAATCAGTTTTTGTAAATCTTATTCGAATCAAGTACTCATTAAAGTAGAAACGACCTTTGTAGTCCAGTTCCACATGATGATAAATCCTAGGGATGTCGTTTAGAATGTTGACTTTTGTTTAATATTATAAAAACTATTGTAATGATTCACATCGGGTACTTTTAACCAGAGATATTCGAATCTAGAAAACATATGTAGTTTAACATATAGTTTCGTAGAAGAATTTAATAAAAGTTATCAAAAATTTAGAGGAAAGTTAATACAGATAAAAATAAGCATACCAATTTATAAAACCATACTATCATATGAAAATATAAATATAAGAACGTTCCAAAACTATATTAATAGGTAGTTAATTATCTTACCGCTTAAACTTACGAGATAAAATTACTGACCTTTGAAAATTTCGTTTCTAGAACCAATAACACGTCAATCACATATCTCTAATATAAACAGTGACAAAATGTCACGGGTTTTCATAATCTTCGAGACTTACCGCATGACCTATCTGGCCGAGAAGTTTGGCGCAGCAATGCGAGGCAGAGTGAAATATAAATTATATTGGTAGGAGTAAATTGGACGTATCCGGAATTTTGTAATAGATCAAAATTTACTTCATCTTGGAATGTGTGAATGGGAATTGATTAATTTATATTAGTTAGAATGATATATATAAACATAACGAAAATTTTAGTGTAATATATAAAAATTTATCATAGAAGCAAAGTAGATAGTAAAAAATTTCCGCTACTCATTTTATTCACACTTTATTTTGTCATAATCAATGAAAAAATTAATTAATAAAAATGTTAGCCAAATTGGGTTTAAATTTTTGCGATAAATGTGAATTATATACAGCCAAAGCTCGTTAGTGAACTTTCCGTTCTACTATGTAATTTTTTCCCTTTTTTTCACTATAACGAGATTTATTAAGAAAATTCACTATATGAGTATATCGAAAGAAATTAATTATAAAGAAAAAAATCAATAGGTCACTATAACGTGATTTTACTTAATGTTCACTATAACGAGATTCACTATAACGAGCTTTGACTGTATTTTATTTTGAGCATTGTAATCTAGTTTCATTTATTACATTTTTTCATGTATTTATTTGCATAATCTGTTAATTGTAGTTAAAGCTAAAAGTAATCTTATTTCCAATGATTAAAAATCTGGCAAATCGATCAGTCAAATTCTCCCTAATCCAATATGTTGTATAATTCCATCCTTCATAATCTTTGTCTGCTGTTGTAACAAGACCAAAATCATCAAACAGATCGTTTATATCCGGGACAACAAAATATAGATTGATTGGATTATAATTATTTATTTTACTTTCCGGCCAAATCACTGAGACCGTTTACCTTATACTTTGTTTTCTGCAATTGTCATCTGATATAAATAATTAATCCCATCACATTCAGGTACAATAGCATCAATAGATTTAAAATCGGGACTATCGGGAATGTTAAAACACCATGAAGATATTCATCAATTTCACGAAACTGTTTGTGCTTTAACTCTTTAAGTGTTAACTCTCGAACGGGCAATTTTTCAGAGCCTTCATTGCTATCCTTAGTTAAACGTCGTACCTTAAATGTTCCACCTTTTTGCAAGATATCATTAGCCATCATTTCAACGAATTTGCTGGCTAATAGACTACCAGCAATCTTTGCAAAATTTTTGATTACTTTAACAATTATATCTTTTGTATTCTTTCCATAGTGATCATATAAAACCTTACATATTTCTGGTGAAGTAATAACATATTGTTTATCTTTAAAATTAGAATGGGTAAATATGTATGGCTTTTTTGGAATAATTATCTTTAAACCTCCTCCATCATTTTTAAGATGCATATAAACATTATACTGAGAAACTGTATCATTAATTTTTGGTTCATTATCATATTCATTAAAAATTCATCATAGTATACCATATTATCATCCCAAATCTCTTCATCTGTCAAACACGTTGTTTGCCAAATTCATGCCATTGATCTCTTCTGGTGTTGTGACTAAACATGTGAATTTTGTTATACATAAAGAAGGGATTATAGAATCAGCAATATAGAACCTATTTTGTTGGGAATTTACCTCCTAAACCCAAGAATTTGATTCACATATATTTTTATGGATAGTATGAGATTCACCTTCAATTAACTGTTAATAGATGAAATCTGCTGAAAAATACCAATGAGTTATATAGAAAGCCAGATATAGTGAAAAGTGTGTTTTGCCAATGCCAAATAATCCAATTATAATACATCCTTTTTTTCTATCATTTTTTTTTACTAATAGTATGATCATTTCCAATCTCTTCAATCATCTGCAAGTATGAAGTCTTTATATAATATTTTGTATTGATATACTATAGACTATTCCTTTTGGTAAATTACAAAAGCAAAGAAATTTTGCCAGTAGTCTAGGCTTCTTATTTTCATTATCCTTCTTTTCTTTAAATCTATTGTAATATTCTCTATTACAGATTTACTATTATCATATATATATATATTTTTTATATCTTCAGCACATTTGGTAAGTTTATTAAAATTTATATATAAAGAATATATAATGATTAATCCTAATATAAGTAACTACTAAACTACTTATCATATACAAGAAGGTACCTTATATATTCCCATGTCAAAAAGTTTAGAACCATTTTATTTTTATTATATTAAATAAAATTTTATTCTTATTTATATAAGTTTTTTTTTAAAAAAAATTTTTACATTGTAATTTTTGAATAAATACAAAAAATTATCATATTAGTCTTTATAAATCATATAATACAAAGTAAGTACAAAATTTAAATAGTTAGGTAAAAATAAGATTATACTTCAAATTTTGTAAAGATTGATTCAGTAATTATTAAGAAATTAACAATTAAGAATTAACAATTTATATATGAAAATCATCTTTAATTATTAATTTCTTGATAACTACTAACTTAAATTTGGAATTAAAAAAAAAAAAACTTTATTTTATATGATTTATAAATGCAAATATGGTAATTTTTTATATTTATTTAAAAATTATTCCTTAAATGGTAGTAAGACATTGCGGGCAAATTTGCCTGCAATTTTACTGAAAATTCAGTTCTTATTTAATTTTATGAAAACAAAATTATTTTAATGAAATTTTTTTGCAAAGAGTTTAAATCATAATTTATGTAGTCGCCGGTAACTTCATGATATAATTATATCATGAAGTTACCGGCAACTTAGACTAGGTTATAAAAGCAACTTCATAATCTATAGGTAACTTCATAGTCTGCCAGTAACTTCATAATCTACCAGTAGCTTCATAATCTATAGGTAACTTCATAGTCTGGCAGTGATATCATAATCTAATTTCATAATCTGGTAGTAACTTCATAACCTATCATTCATAATCTGATAGGGACTTCATAACCTACTTATGGGTAGCTCTTTTGCATTTATATCATTGTTTCAACTGTTTCCTGTATATTATAGTGGTGATTTCATAGTCTAATGGTGGTTGAAAATGATTTAATTTAATGGTGATGTCATGATCTAACGGTGACTGCTTTCTTCTTGCTTCTAATTCGTTTTATATAATAAATTCTACATTGTTGGTATTGGCTTTCTATCCTTGTTTGAATATCTGGTTCCATGTTGAGGATTCTGACACTCTGTGCTTGTTTAGTTGTTAGTTCTATATTGAGAATTTACGCATATTTGGTTGCCTTTCTAGATACTGAAATAGTGTAAAAAAAGGTGACGGGTGGCGCAGTAGATTCGTGATTAATTTTGGCTGACACTATACTATAATTCTGGCTGATCTTTTGAAGACATGATTTGAAAATCCAGCTTAGCAACATGATGGCGCCATGATGGTGTCATAGAACTGGCAGAGAACCTGAGTGTTTCTATTCGTTTGCCAGTTTCAGGCCAGCTTGGATGCTGAGTTATTATATTCAAAAATCTGGTCAATTTTATGTGCTAGCCAATTTTATACTGCGCCTTACTGCACTGGTTACGTAATCCTGTTCCAGCACCCAACACCCTCTTAGAGTAACTTTGGTCAGTATATGTATGCCAATTTTGTGTCCGTGGTTAGAGGTGCATTATGTATTATTATGGCTGGCCCATTTGTTTGCTAAGAAGTACACCATCTTGTAGTCTAACAATTATGCTGGTATAGGGCGAAGTTTATGGTTAAAGCAATATGTAAACATATTTTTGAGATGGATTTCATTCTAAAAATTCTATCCTAGTTGTCTAAGTTATTGGGTCAACTAGGACAGAAACTAGGACAGGTTTTGATATGGGAGAAAAGCTTCTTTCTTTGATCTAACTTGTTCTTATATACTATGTCCTAGTTATCATAGTTGTCCTAGTAAAAGGTAAAATTCTAGGAAAACCTGATTTTTTCTATCTTATGCATGCTATGTATGTATGTTATGTATGCATGCTATGTATATTATGTATGTATGCTATATATACTTATATGTAAAAAAAATAAAAAAGTCTGGGATCTTGCGTTTTTTCTAGGACAACTATGACAACTAGGACGGATATTCAAATTCCCTTTAGTTTGATTTGACAATGCCATTTAGCTATAATTTTCCGTCTTGGTTTCCATCCTAACTCGTCCCAGTAAACTTGGACGGATTTTTCTAGTGACACAATTCCTTTAGGATTTACTAGTGACAAGTCGTATTATTTTTTGTTTACCTTTAAATTACTTTGCTATCAGTGATGATTTTTTTGGTAGTATTTTATAATACTTTTTAAATAATATTAATAGGAATTTTTAACATGTCATGTAAATATCATATTTAATAACATATATATTAATAAGTCTATTAACAAGTATGATATTTAATATTAATATTATAACTAATATAAAAAGATAATTGTCATATATTACAAAATTATTATTTTT
>QZLH01000052.1:183826-221774 GCA_003833135.1 Oehlia diaphana | reverse complement strand
CTATCTAATTTCTTTATTTATTTAATAGATTGTAAGTTATTTATTTAATTCTATTATTACTTATTGTTATAATATTTACATATAATTTAAACTATCTAATTTCTTTATTTAAAAAATTATTTTGTAGATTGTAAGTTATTTATTTAATTCTATTATTACTTATTGTTATAATATTTACATATAATTTAAACTATCTAATTTCTTTATTTATTTAATAGATTGTAAGTTATTTATTTAATTCTATTATTACTTATTGTTATAATATTTACATATAATTTAAACTATCTAATTTCTTTATTTAAAAAATTATTCTGATCTAGTTTGTAAGTATCTCTATTATTATATATTTATATAATATTTATTTATTAATTGGATTCTTTTATTTAAAAAATTATCTTTCACTTTAGTTGGTAAGTTGTAAATTATAGGTTATTGTATATATTTATCCAAAAACTAAGACTTATATTACATTAAATTCCTATTTAAATTTTAGAGTAAGTAATAATTTATTTTAGTGTAAATTATATATAATACAATCTATAAAATAATTTTAATTATTTAAATTTATAGATTTGGAAAAAGTGGAAATACAATTATAGATGATTTTATTCTTAAAAAAAGATTAAGATGGATTCCTTATAACAAATTTAAAAATGTTGAATATCTTAATGAAGGAGGATTTGGTACTATATACAAAGCTATTTGGTTAAAGAATAATGAAGATGAAAAAGAAGTAATTCTTAAATGTCACAAGAATTTAAATGAAAATTTAAATGAATTTTTAAAAGAAGTATGATTTTTGATAGTATATTATTTTTTTATTTTTATAATTTATATTAATAAATTATTATTAATTTTTGTAGTGGGACTATCATAAGGATTGTTTAAATTCATCATATGATATTGTAAATTTTTATGGATTTACAGAAGATCCAAATATTCAAAAATATATGGTAGTAATATCTTATGCAAATAATGGTAATTTAAGAGAAAATTTAACAAGAATTGTCAAATATAATTGGAATCAAAAATTATATATGTTGTACAGAATTATTACTGGACTTAGTAAAATACATGAAAAAAATCTTATTCATTGTGATTTTCATGATGGTAATATTTTAAATCATAATGAGAGTGTACTTTATATTAGTGATTTAGGATTATGTCAACCTGTAAAAGTTTTGGAAGAGTATGATATTTATGGTGTTATACCATTTATGGCTCCTGAAGTTTTAAGAGGCAAATCTTATACTCCAGCTAGTGATATATATAGTTTTTCTATGATTATGTGGGAATTTACATCTGGAGTACCACCATTTAATAATAGAGCACATGACATTCAACTTACTTTAAGTATTTGTAAAGAGTGTGAACGTCCTAAAATTATTGAAAATACTCCACAATGTTATATAGATTTAATGAAAAGATGTTGGAATGAAGACCCATTAAAAAGACCATCTTCTAAAGAAGTTTTAAATATAATTGAAAAATGGATTTTCCGTCCTGATGATGATGAAATTAATGAAGAATTAAAAAGCAACATTATGGAATTTATAAATGCACCAATTGGGCAGCATAACAATCTTGTTACTCAATCTCATCCTAAAGCATGTTATACAAGTCGCTTACTTGATTTTACTAGTAAAAAATTGAATGAAATACTTGAAAGTGAAGATTCACAAGCTAATGTAAAAGCAAATGAAATGCTAGTAAGTGAAAATTTTACAATTAAGGGTTTGGAGTCATTAGGTATGTATTATAATATATAAAAAATTAATTTTGCAAATTATTTATGTGAAATTAATTTTATTTAATGTTTAATTATTTAATCATTAAAACAGATGAGAATAATAGTATAAAGTTGAATGAAATTCTAGTAAGTGAAGATTTGAATGATTGTATAATTAAGGATTTGGGGTCATTAGGTATGTATTATGATATACAAAAGAATTAATGAATTAATCTTGCAAATTATTTATGTGAAATTAATTTTATTTAATATTTAATTTAGATATTAAAACAGATGAAAATTAACTAGTCATTGTTTGTTTTTAAAAACAATTTATAGTTTTTTTTAAGTGATATTTGACATTTATACATTTAAAAGAAATTGTTCTTTATTCTTATTAGATTTATTTAAACACTAAGACTAGAGTAGTAAATATTTTATAAGTTTCTTAGTTTGTAATTTAAATAATTTCTTTTTATTTCTTTTTTTATTATACTTATAATTATTTTAACACTAAGACTAGAGTAGTAAAATATTTTACAAGTTTTTTAGTTTGTAATTTAAATAAATCTTTTTTATATAACTTTTCCAATTATGAGATATAAATTTACAAAATAATAATATAAAACCATTTCCAATAGCATGGTGGTGTTACCCTAATCATATATAGAGTTACAATTTATTATGCCAAATAATCATATGGTGTAATGCCGTAAAATACATAGTAAATCTATTAATTAGGGGCGCAGGTTTCAGTTTTAGTTTTAAAACTGCAGTTTTCAACCAAAACTGAACTGACCGCAAAACTGACTGAATTACAAAACTGATCATAAAACTACTACAAAACCGAATAAAATAATACCATAAAGTACTAGTAAGTATAATTTTTTTTGAATAATATCCTTTAAATTTACGCAATTTTTTACAATAGCGCCAACGTGATTTTTCAGAGAAATGAAAAATCACATAATCAACACGTAAATTCGATTATACATAAAAGCACTAAAATCATGGCCTAAAAGGTGCTTAGTGTAGATTACTGATCAAAAAAAAATAATTATTGAGGTAAAAAAATTAAAAAAAATCCAGAAAAGAAAAAATATCAGTTTAAAGGAAAAAAATTGTTTAAAGAAAAAAAAATCAGTTAGTCAGTTTAAAGAAAAGAATTCATATTTTAAAAATAAACCAAAAAAAATATATTGAAAAATTATCCAAATATGGAACATAAGGAGCATCGAATTTAATTGTGAATTTTTTTTTTAAAATTAAGTATCGTATAGGCTATTAATTTATCTGCATATGCATAAGATTCATGTGATTTTTTTGAAAAAGCAAGCCCATAAATAAATTAATCAATAACTAATACAACAATTGTTAAAATACTTGGGAAACAAAAGTTAAAGTGTATAGACAGTATAGTTAAAATTTATAGATTAGTTTATTATGATTGATTATATAGTTACAATATTTAATTTTTTATATAATATTTAGATAGATTGGTTAGTAATAGTTATAGAGGATTATATAATTTATTTATATAGTTTTCTAGGTATTTGTGTAATTATGTAAAATTTTAATAATCATAATTAATAAACACATTACTAATTTTTTTATTTTTTTAAAAAAAAACAATTGTTAAAAAAAAACATTATTTTTCTCTCTGAACTTTGTGGAACAAGATATTTTTTGGCAATTTATTTATAGTTCAATCTTACATGACTTTAAAAATTGTACATAAATTTATTGAAGTTTATAATCAGTTCTTTGTCACACTATAACTATTAAAAAATAAAATTTCGAAAAACCAAAATGGATAAATAGTATATTATGATTTACGTTATAAAATATTTTATAATAATTTCAATCATTAATTTATTTTAATTTATTTTAAAGAAGCCTACCTTGTGCCATACCATAAAATGTGATAATATTATCGTGATCAGATACCATTAAATGTATTCGCATCTATTACTTGTAAATGTTAGTGAAAATGTTGTAGCAACTTTGTACATACCTCCTTATTAAAATTTCTGTCATCCTCAATGAACTTTCTGATGACTGATGACCGGATTTGACTTGACATATTTAAGTATGACTTTTCTCCCACTCTGCGGTAACATAGTTCATCTCTTAACCACAATATATTATGGAAGTATCTCTGCCATAGATTTCACATATTTTGTGAGAATTATTCTTATGAACAAAAGTATCATAATTGCATTCATCATGATTTCATCAGCTATAATCAATTGGAAAAACTTAGCCCACTATAATTACATATCGTATGAATGATACTTTGATCACAATCATTTGGTGGACAAATTTTTTTAAAGGTCCGACCAAATTTGCATTACTGTAAAAAAAGAATTAGTGTATTTCAGTGCATCATTTAATTCTTTTCATCATAATAAGCCACATCAAGAGCCTTATATAAACAGGTCTTTGACACGTTGATATTTTGTATTTTTTACTCTTTGCGTTGATATTTGTTGGAGATTTATAATAATTTACCAAACAAAAATCTTACTAAGATTAAAAAATAATTCTTTGAATATTGTTTTAGCATTAATATTTTTTTTCTTTGTATCGTTAGCATAGCAATGGAAAGAGGAAAGTTATAATAGTTCTTTTATAAGTATTTTGCGCACTATATTTACCCTTTCTTGTGAAAGTAGGTTTCTTTGATTAAAGGATTAATAAACACTCCCTTCGTGGGAATGCTCCACCCTTCCTTAGTGGAAGTGTTATAATCGTGATAATTGTTATTGTTAAATATTTAATATTTTCTAAATTACTATATGGAATCCATTCAACTATTACATTTGGTCTAGTTGTTTCCAATTGGCATTTCTGTATTAAATTATCAATATCATCATTTCCGGATGTCCAATTTGGAAAATTTCTTTTTAAATAATTTCGAATACAATATTCACAATATAATGTGGCTAAACATTCTTGATTACAATTTTCACAAATTCTTTTTGTACCATCATTATTTATAACTTTATTTCGATCATAATTTTTAGTTAAAAATCTTATTGCATAAGTTTTTTCATCATTTGTAAGAATTTTATCAGCAAGGACTGTTTGTCGTTGAAATTCAAATTGTTTGTGTATATCATTGTAAATATTAGAATCTATTAATGTTGTTGCTCTATTAATTGTTGCATGAATTAATTCATATCGAAGAGTGGACATAATGTAATCAATAAGAAAGAAAGAATGAATGAATTTTTTAAGTTCGTTCATTCCGAACTCCGTGATAAATTAATAAAATGCAATGTTGATCAAACTTCATGTTGTGCCACATAAATTTTGTGACTTTGAGGGCGTAGTATTTTACGAGGACCCCGGAAACTTATATTAGATGTGACCGGCAAAAATTGGCCAATTTTATCATTTTTTTACTCGCAAGCTGTTTGGCCAAAAATGAAGATCGTTACTATAAAAAGAAATCAGATCACATGATACTGCAGAATTTTTGTATCAAATTTCCTTTTTTAGTATGATTTTCATGTCTTTATTGTTAACTTTACCTATAACTTAGTACAGTGTTGGGCAATTGGACAATTGGACGTTTTCCAAAACCAAAACCTTTTTTTCATTGGACAGGTTTTGGACAGATCACATGACAAAAAATTTAATTTTGGCCAGAATTATGACTAATTTTGGCTAATTTTAATTTTAGTTCAATTATTAAATTACTTCAAAAATCTTTAAATATAAAATTTTAAAATTATTTGATTTTACATTAATTTTTTTATCATTTAATTTATTAAATATTTACTTTTTTAACATTTTAAATTACATTTTTATTTTATTTTTAGTTTTAGTTGATGAATATTAGAATTCTTGAGCAGTTTTAAACTGTCCAAAACTATGTCCAAAACTATGTCCAAAATTGTTCAATTAAAAAAACCAATTGGACAAGTCCAAAATCCAACACTGAGTCTTAGCCGGTAACATCAGGAATTTTTTTATATAAATTTTACCTAGTGTATGCGCCTGTCACATCTAATATAAGTTCCAGGGTCCTATTTTACGCCAGTTTTACCTTTCATAACCAAAAAAAAGATTACTACCATTTACTTTCTAATTTTTTTTTTATATTTAGTATGATAATTTAAAATTAATAATATACTTTTTTTTTATTTTTATTTTTTATATTTTTTTTTTTTCCAGCATATACGAGTATTCAACAAAGTTGATTATCATATTAAATGAATACTTGATTATATTGATTAATATTAAAATCATTTGATAAACAAAAATCAATGATTGTTATTCAATAGATTATTAATTTGTAGTTATTTTTAAATCTTACTTAAAAATCAATATAAATATGATTGATGAAAAGTCAATTTTATTTTCAATTGAATTTATCTTAAATAAACAACGTAATGAATAATGAATATGAAAGATTACAAGAACCACTTATATTATTTCCACTAAAAAAGTCATATATAAGTGAAGAATTTCTGTAAAATTATAATTACTTTTTTTTTAATGGATCGCAAATAGTATAGGTTCGAATAAAATATATGGTTTTAATAAAAAGATATGTCATGGGTTTTCATGTTACAGTGTTACACAATTCAAATTATTTTTATGGAGACTATTCTAAACGTTGTTATTTAAATAGTATTGAAAAATAGTTGGTTATACAGAAACTGAAAACAATCCACAAAGTGTAAAATAATAAATAATAATTATCACCATTTTCAAAATAATGTACACAGTTAAATTTGAATAAAAAAAAAGAAAACTGAAAACAGGACGAAAAACCGGACGAAATATGGACAAAAAATGGATGAAAACTGGGTGAATATTGGTATTCGAATACAATATTCGAATACACAATCACAAATAGACTGCGTTCACCATTTTGAAAACAGTGATAAATTGGACTATTGGATTGGAGAAGCAATGAAATTAAAGATTTCACTTGTTATGGTTGATTTTCTATCAGTATCATTTTCACTGCTAATACAGTTCCGGTTAATCAAAAATTTTTTCACTAACAAGTAAACATTAAACATAACAGGGAGCTTTAAACAATTTTATTTAAAATGAATTATTATAATTTGATAGCCTTAAATTTGTAATTAAATGTTAAATATTATTATTTAAAAGTTATGATAATTATGTATCACAAAATAATCAAGTTTAAAATATAGTTATATATTTAAGACCCAAAAGATGAGATTAATCTATCATATTTATCTTGCAGGTGACTATATTCCATTATGGCCTTTTCATCTGTTTTTATTGAGTCATAATCAAGAGCAGTTAAAGTTAAAGAATCCCAAGTCTTGGCCCAGCTAATTGTGAGTCTAATGGCACTGTAATATCTAGTAGGGTTAGCCCTTGAGTTTTATGTACTGTTAAAATAAGCAAAAGCACTCAAATAGGAAATTGATTTCTTGAAGCTGGTTTTCTACTGTAATAAATCATAAATGGATGATCTGGATGAAAATCCGATTTAATTCGGATGAAAAAAGTTATATGTATGATCCGGATGATTCAGATCTAATCCGTTTAAACATAGAGATAAAGGATAATGGATTGGTCCAGATGAATGATCTGGATGATCTGGATGATTTTTGAATCGGATAAATCTGCATTGATGGATTGATGGATCGCAACACTAATTATCAGGAACTTACAAATATAGTAATTTACCAATTATATTTACAAATTAAAGGAAATGTAAATTCTGGAAACACATGGCGTTAAATGCAATAATTCACTAATTATAATTCAATAAAATTATAGGAAATTGTAAATTCTAGAAGCATATGATGTTGAATACAGTAACTACTATGAAAAAAATTTTAGATGATAATATCACGTTTCTGTATATGTATGCATAAATTAAGAACATATATTTTACTTTTGTCGTAACTTACCATAAAGACAAACAATTTTATTAATAATTAGCAATTATAACTTTATTAGTAAAAAAAGTAGAATATATAATAATAAAAAATAGAATAGATAATGAAAAAAATATTATAATTTGTATAATTATAACTTTAATAATCATTCACGCCATATAAAAATCTAATTTTTTTATCAATTATTCCTTCGTCATAATATTTCTGTACAATTTCAACATGCTCTTGGGTAAAATGATAACATTTATCAAAACGTGTGATAAATTTAATTGGTTTTCTACCTCTCCAACCTTCAAAAAAATTTTTTAGATTATTAACTGAAAACCTCCAATTTTCATTAAAGGCAAATTCATCAAATTTCTTGGTGAGTAATTTAATAAATAATTTAATACTTCATCACAAATAATTTCACGTTCATGATCATCACATGTCTAATTTTCTTAATTTATTACAATTTAAGATAATTACTTTCACACCACCTAAATTTTTCAAATAGGTATTAACAATTAAGCTTTCAATATTTGGACAATTTTTTGAATAATTTTATATTATATACAGCATCTCCTCCCCGAAAATAATTCCATGTATCAATTTCTTTAATATTTTGAGAATTTTCAATTAACACACAAACTCCATGAGGTGGTAAATATTGTGCTTTGAAATATTGAAGTTTTGGAAAAGAAGCAATTAATAAATACTTTTTCCAATCTTGTTCTGATAAATAACAATAATTTTCAAATTTAAGCTTTAATTGTTCTAAATTTATTAATGATGGCAAGAATTTTAGTGAGAGCAAGACATTCTCTAATGAAAATTGTTTTAATGTAACTGCTTTTTTTCTATTGTTTCGCATAATTGTATACTTTTCATTTTACTTATTCTGATATTATGTAAGTGATTATCAATAAATTTGATTAATCCCGGAACATCTTTATCACAATTCCATAATTCCAAATTTTCAATATCTGACAAATTTGCGCCATTCCTAATAATTTATCTGAAATCAAACTTTGATTACATGTTATACCAAGGGTACAAAGTTGAGAAAAGCAAGTTGATGCCCCAGGATATTGATATAAGGGTAATGATGTATTCCAGCGAAAATTTGTAATATTTTTACAATTATTTATAAATAATTTATAATACTCTTGTTCCAATATTTTATATTTTTCCTGATATTCATTGGAATAAATTGCTTCTTCAATTAATCCAAGTCCCATCTCATTGATAAGATTTGGAAAAATTTCGAAAGAAAAACTAATATAATTAAATAATGGTTTATTTAAAAAAGGAGTTGAAATTGAAATAACATTATTATCTATTAATAACTGCTTTGAAGATGTTGGTAATAATCAATTATTGTAATATAAAATTTAATAAATTGTAAAATTTCATAATTCCTTATATGATAAGAAACTTTTTTTTTAAACTTCGATAATTAAGAAGAGATTCATAAGGTTTTTCCCATAATATTTGTACTCCTATAATACACCAAAATCTTATTCACCAAAATACATGAATATAAAGAATTTTGAAACATATTTCAATTCAGTAAAAATAATCCTAAGACAATCTTCAATGAGTTGTGACATATTTCAAAAATATTAAAAATATTGAAATGTTGGAAAAAAATACTATAAATCATAAGTCTCTATTTATTATTATTGTAAGTCACAAATTTGAGTCGCACAATTTTACACAATTCTAACTTAAAGGTTGTTTAACTAAATAATATTTCATAATATCATCATAAATATCAATTGGAATAATTGCTTCATAAGGTCGAACATTATCATAAAAATCATCAGAAGCAATATTAATAAATTTAATAAGGGGAATAAAAATACTTAATGTATTTTTTAAATATCCATAATCTTCTTTAGTTAAATTATATTTATTCTATAATTCACGTGTTTTTTTGATACCCCATTTAATTAAAGAATTCCAAATAATCAATTCTTTATCATATAAATGAATTTTTTTAAGTAAATGAAAAAGAATGTACTTATCAATTAATAGAAAATCACTTGAATTAAAGAGTATTAAAGGATTTCTACAAATGAAACTAATACAATAATCTTGTAATTTCTTAAAATTAGGTAAATTAAATATAATATTTAAAATAAGAACAAAATTTTGTTGAATCCAAGATTCTTGTTTATCAATTAAGTAGTATTGTACATATTTGACTAATTCTTCAAGAAACAAGTCATCACATGCGATCAATAGATCAAAATTATTTTCACCTGATTGATTCTCAATATTAAATTTGCCCGTATAAAAATATCTTCAAAGTTATATATATATATTTATATACAAAAAAAATGTTAAAACAAAATTTTATAAAAAATTACTTATCAAATTAGAAAAAAACATACTTTAATATAATTTCAAAAACGGTAGGAGTAATATTTGGTTTATTTATTGTCAATATATTACATTTTTTAATTATATCATTTGAAATTATATATTTAAAATGTTGAGAATGTGCTCTTAATATATTTGAATGAGCATAAAATTCTTTTATATTCTCTTTTTCTCCAACTTTAATAATAACATTATAATTGTCAGCATTTAGCAATGAAGAAATATCTTTAAAAAAATCTGAATGAAATTTCAAAATCATTCTTATTGAAAATAAAAATAAAAATAATAATAGGTTTTATAAAAATATGAATGAAATAGAACAGGTATTTTTTTTTACCACGATGATTAATATAATATAAGATGACGCTAGTATTTTAATGATCTTAAATCACATGACTGATCAGAATAATAGCCATATTACTAAGAAAGGTAATAAATTCAGCCGACATTATCCAAAGACTAAATAATCATATGTTCATTCTAATTTTGGTTAGAAATTTTCTTTTTAGAATACAAATTTGGGAAAATTCGGATTATCGGAATTTTGTTACCATGAGATTACTGAATTTACCAAATATGGGTTAACAATAAGTCCATAAAAGCTTTATATTTGGTCAAAATAAATTAAACTCTCGCTCAACCTTTTTATTTAAATCTTTTTAAAAAATTTAAAAAATGAATATTGATTTTCATTCTACTTTTTTAGGAAACTTTTCTTCAATGTTAAATAATTCTGATGATTATGATGTTATTATAAAAGTTGGAAAATATCAAAACATTAAAGAATTTAAAGCACATTCAAATATTTTACGTGTTCGTTCTCAATATTTTAGATATGCAATTTTGAAAGAATCTATTACAAAAGAGGATGGTATGATAATATTATATAAACCAAACATCACTCCAAATACTTTTAAGATGATTTTAGAGTAAGTTATATTATAATTTCATATTTATATATTTATTAAATAAAGTCTTGGTTAATTTACAATTTCTCTTTTGAAAAAAAAAGATATATTTATATCGGTGAAATTAATTTGACAAATCAAGCAGGCAAAGATATTCTTGATCTTTTAATTACATCTGATGATTTACTCTTTGATGAATTATTTTATAGTGTTCAAAATTATTTAATTGAAAAAAAATCAACCTGGATTTTACAAAATTTACTTATTGTTCTTCTTACTATATCTAAACTTGAAAAATATAAAAAATTACAAGATCATTGTATTAAATCCATTTTTGTGGGAACTAGACCATTTATTACTTCAAAAGATTTTCTATTATTAGATAAAGAAATGCTTTATTATATACTTAAAGAATATGAATTACGTGCTTTTAATATTGAAGAATCAGTTGTTTGGGAATCTTTGATTAAATGGGGTATTAATCAATTACCTGAATTAGAAAATATAACTAATCTAAATGATTGGACTGATAAAAATTATGAGGATTTAAAGAATAAATTAAGTAAATTTATTCCCCTTATTAAATTTTTAGATATTAATTCTAAAGACTTTTATCATAAAGTTCGACCTTACAAATTCATCATTCCAAATGATATTTATGAAGAAATTACGGAATATTACTTAGTTGAATGGCCTAAACTATATAGTTATATTCGGGGTCTAGATCTAGGTAGTTATTTCATAAGTGATCTGGTTCTGAAGAAGCTGTAGGACCAACACCAACAAATAAACTGAGAGCCATTTCAGCGTGATAAAGATAGTTTAGCGGATTGTAAACCGTATAAAATTATATGATTATAGTTTATCAACGTTACACTTCTTTTCTTAATAATGTCACAAAAGAAATTGACAATGGGGCCGGTCAAACCACATTCCAAGTATTTACACTTATTGAATAAATAATTAGAATAGATTTAAAGTTTCAGAGCAAGTTTTAGCGAAATTGTGGGACGAAATTGAGAAGGGTAATAAAATGATACATTTTATTTTCCATTTAATTTCTCGTATATTTTATATAAATAAAATAATGTTGCATGAAAATTAACAGAACTTTTGTTTGTTTAAATTGTATATTACGTTTTATTTTCAACTTTGAATAAACCTTTATAAAATTATAATGAGATTTCTATAGGGATGGGTAGGATGGATCCGTTAAATATTTAAATTTTCAGATTCCAATTACCATCTGGATTCAGCTGAAGCGCCACGGCAGAAGGTAATGCCTTAGGTGTCTGGTCCGATGATCTTTCTGAGTCACGTCACGTCAATTTTTAGCACAGTCATGTGAATTTGGGTCCGGATCATCGGACCACGCGGTCCAATGATTCGCTTAAAATTACTTGGGTCCAATTGATTGGAGATAAAGCTTGATCACGATTTTTTTTTGCTGTTTCGCTTTATAATGAGTTATTATATAAAATTTTTTTTCTTTTATTATTAAATATTTAATGAGATAATGGTTTTAGTAGATGATATAGTATATATAAATTGCTAAGACCTTTTGTTTCAATAAATTAAGTTGCAATTAATTTAGTTATAGTTTTTAAACATTTTATTGTATAAAAAGATGTTTATTTAAATCTACAATTAATAAAAAAATAAAAAATTGAATGTAGATCGGTCATGTAGATTTAGTTCAGTCCGATTGATTAAATCACAGGACTCAGCACAGTTAACTCAGTTCGATGGTAGCGAAGTCCGATCAAAGTTTAAATTCGGTCTGTTTCAAAATTCATATGACTGTGCTAAAAATTGACATGACTGGACTCAGAAAGATCATCGGACCGGACTCAGTAAAGATATACTCCACGGCAGATGATGCTTGATGATGATGATCAGAGTTTGGAAAATAAAGTTAATATGATAATTAGATTTATCAAATTAGTAATTTAATTACATTATTGCAACATCATAAATAAATTATAAAATTAAAATTGAAAATAAACTTTTTGTTTTATTATGTTTAGTAACATAAAAGTTAAATCAATAATAATAAATGAAAAAAGAATGAAAAAATAAAAATGAAAAAAATTTTATAACAAATTTTTATCCAATTAAAAGAATAATTCACAACATCTATTTTATACATAAGGTTCATAAAAATTTATCCATTATAGCCTAACGAGATCTTTAACAAAAAATACGTAGTATGCACTTATGCCAATCCTTAGGAAAGGTCAGATAATAAAAAACCGGGTTCAATCCTAGATTATTAATCGTTCAAGAAATGCACTAATTATTGTAAATGTTTCAATTTCTTCAATTACATTGTCTAAATAAAAATTATTAATACATAAATCTTGTTCTTGTCCAAACAATGCATCCCAACAAAAATTAAAACCGGTAATATCACCATCGTATATAGTCTTGGAAGAATTTAAGTTACGACTAAATTTTATATATCGAGTATCCTCATTATTCTCAAATGAAAAAATGAAATTTCCATAATAGTTACCATAAAACATTGAAGAGTTTTTAGTTGAAGAGCATCCATCAGAATTATAACCACCAAAAATTTTGTTAGATTGTTTAACTTTAATTAAAACTAAAGTTTTCTTGTTATCATTCCATTCATTTTTAAACGATTCATTATCTATCCCATCACGACTGCCACGATAAATAAGATTAAACTTATATAGTAAATCCTTTTCAGTGCGAAAAGTTTCAGCATCCTTCTCATCAATCCAATTAACTATTATATTTGCAAGTTTTGGTTTGATAATCTTTGATTCGATTCGAGGCACAGAAATATTACTATAGAATTTAGGTTGTTCGATGAAGTAATATGCTATAACTTCTTCATAAATATCATTTGGAATAACATATTTGTAAGGTCGAACTTTATGATAAAAATCCTCAGAAGTAATTTTTGTAAACTTAATAAAGGGAATAAAATCTTCTAACATATTCTTCAAACTTTCATAATTTTTGTTATGGTTATTTTTAGACATCTGTTTGATACCCCATTCGATCAAAGAATCCCAAGCAACTATTTCTTGAATATGAAAGTTGTCAAGCTCGAATAGACGATAAAGTGAATCTTTATTTAATGAGAGAAAATTTTTTGAAATAATAAAATTTCCAACATTTGCACAAATGAAATCAAAACAAACCCATTGTAATTCCTTACAACTTACAAGATTATATATACTATTAAGAACTAAAACATAATTATTTTTAATCCAAGCTTCTCGTTTATTAATTAAATAATCTTGAAGGTGTTCAAATAATTCTTCAAAAAGCATTTCATCAGATGCTACTAATAGTTCAAGAATGTCTTCACTTTTTTGTTCTGTCAGGTCAAGTTCACCTGTATATATATACCTAAAAAAAAAAAATAGAAATGTTAGAATTTTATGAATAAAAAAATTTATTTAAGTATCATAAATTTAATAATATATATCTTTACTTTAGAATCATCTCAAAAACTATCGGAGTTATATTTGGTTTATTAAAAATGAACATATTATTCCTTTTTGTAATCCAATTAGTTGAAAGTGCACTTTTAAAATAGGTAGAACGAGCGCTCAAAATAACTGAATGCGCACGAAATTCTTTTATATTTTGATTTTCACCAACTTGAATAATAACATTAAAATCATTAGAATCATTCAATATTTTGGAAAGGTCTTTTGAAAGATTAGAATGAAATATTAAAACCATTTTTCTTTTAAAAAAAAAAAATTTTTTTTAACAGATAATTAATAAGTACCCGATGGAAATTAATAAATGAAAGAACTATTTAGTTCAAATAATAAGTTTGAATTCTGGTGAAATTATACTAAATTTAGCTAAGTTTAATTGTTTGTCGTGATACCTTACATTTGTATGACAAAATGACTATCACAATACTACACGTGACGTCGTGATGACGTCTAAAAATTGGAAAATTGTATTATTAAATACTTTAAATGATGAACTAGGTAATCAATATTCTTTTTTTTTTTTTTATAATAAACGTATTAATTACGTGATCAATATTCAAAAATAACTGGTGATAATAACGCAATTTATCAATTTATATTAATTCGTTCTGGATTGTAAGATTCCATAATTATTGAAATTACAAATTATGCAATAGCTCTGGAAAATTAAGGTGCTAACTAGCGATGCAGTTGGAACTGTCCCAATGAATTGGCCGGCATATAGCGGATTGTGGCCACAGTTACGTGTGGAACCCAATGTGCCGTTAATGTTATTAATGCCGTAACTTTTACTGTGACCAAATGATGTCATAGAGTATAAATAATCTAAATAGATAGCATAAAATAGTTTAATAGTATACATGGCTTAACAGTATAAATTTTTTAAGTCTCTTTGAATTTGTTGTCAAAATTTAAAGTTTCCATACCGGTTATAAATAACTTCTTTGATTGTAAATTTCATGGACCAATAATTTTAATAGTAATGAAGAAAAGAATGAATAAATAGAATATTATAAAATATGATATTTACATACTTTATTGTATGCTTTATAATATGTTTTTAAGAAAATTTAAATTTTAATAAATATTATACATCTGTTATACACAAATTATAGTGCCTATTTACGGCACATACCAGTTACGACAACATATACCATTTACCAGCTACGGTGCATTTACCAGTTCCAATATGCGTATCTTAAAGTAAAGAATTATAACTAGTTATAACTCAGTTGTGATACGGCTCATCCCAATGTGATAATTGGTGACTTTTCCGTAGAAGAATTTGATGTACTTCAAATTATGAAAGATTGATTAATTAAAGATGCCAGTAATATTCTTCATAATTCATATGTATTTATTATTTATTTACTTGAAAAATAGTACATTATTACACTAAATAAGATGATAATACTGTTTTATTAATTATCATTTAAACGTAGTAATATAAAAAAATTCAATTTATTGTTTACGAATGGAAGTTATATATTTTGTATTTTAGTAATAAAATTTTCTATTTTGAAAATTTTAACATGGATTTTTCGTAAATAAATCACATGATAGGACCCTCAGACCGTCAGGGGAGATCGGCACACATTTACTTCAGGGCGGCACTATGCAATGCTGGTCGGCATTATCCACAAATGGAAGCGATATACATGATTTTGGCTCATTTTAGTTCATGATGATTCGTGATTCTCGGACCGAAAATTTCCCGAACTTATATATAAGGATATTCATTCAATCGGCAAATCGGGACAATTTTACATTTCCTTTATTTCTTTGAAAATTGAAAGTCAGTTATAATGTATGATGATAAATTTTTACCAAAATTATCTCAAAATTTACTTGAGACTTTAGAAGATAATGAATTTTATAATGTAACCATTGAAGTTGGTAATGATCCTTATGTAAGGATTTTTCGTTCTCATATGGTCATTTTAAGTTACCGCTCTCCTTATTTGCGTAGAATTTTATCGACTAACGTCAATAAAAAGAATGATGATGGAACCTTGGTACATATTAAATTATCAAATATTTTGCCTGAAATTTTTCAAATGATTTTAAGGTAGGAAATCGAAACAATAAATTATAACTTTTTTTGTAAAAAAGCATAAATATGAATATATTTAATTCTTACGAAAATATTCATTTTAGATATATTTATGGAGGAAGACTTTCTTTAGAGGAATATGATACTTCGGATATTATTAAAATCTTGATTGCTGCAAATGAACTTAGTCTTCAAGAATTAATCACTCATTTACAATCATTCTTGATTGAAAATAAAAAATAAAAAAAAAATGGATGAAACGAAATTTTAGTTTAATATATAAAACAAGCTTTGAGAACGATTCTTTCTTGGAATTACAAAATTTTGTACGGAATTAATATCCAACGAACCTGAAAAAATTTTTAATTCAATCGATATTATTTCACTCTCAGAAAAATCTTTAATTTCTCTTATTCAACATGATAACTTTCAAATGAATGTTATTCAAATTTGGGAACATGTACTTAAATGGGGCATTGCTCAAAATCCTGGACTTTCTTCAGACCCTTCAAGTTATTCAAAAGACGATTTTAATACTTTAAAAAATACTATACAACAATTTATTCCTTTTATTATATTCTTTAATTTAAATCATAAATAATTTTTAAACAAAGTTTATCCATATAAAAAAATCATACCAAAAGATTTACGTGAAAGTTTAATTAAACATTTTATAGATCAGCCAAATCATAAGCCAGAATCAAAAATAATAACTAAGGAAATTATTAGTTTAAAAAGTATTGATTCAAGAATTATTACATTTCAACATGCTGAATTAATCTCAAAATGGATCGATAGATTCGAAAACACTGACAATATGAAAAATTATTATGAATTCAAGTTAATTCTTCGTGGAACCCGGAATGGATTCTCAGCTAGTAAATTCCATAAGATTTGTGATTATAAACCTCATACTATATCAATTATTAAAGTGAAAGATAGTAATGAAATTCTTGGAGGATATAATCCGATCATATGGAAATCTGATGATAGTTATGGTACTACTGAAGATAGTTTTATATTTTCTTTTAAGAATAAGGAAAATATCGAAGAAAATATTTTAAGTCGAGTAAAGAATGATGCAAGAAATGCCATATGGAATGACCCTGATTTTGGTCCAGTATTTGGTTATTATGAATTTATTTTGAATAAAGATGATAATAGTGGGTATGTGCAAGAACAAGTGTTTTATAAATCGATTAGAGAAATTGGTTTTTTTGTTATAGAAGAATTTGAAGTATTTCAAATTATGAAAGATTGATTAATTAAAGATGCTAGTATTTTCTTTATGATTCATATGTATTTAGTGTTATTTATTTATTACTATAAACTAAATAATAATGGTAATACTGGTTAATGATTATTATTAAAGCATCAAATTATTTTAAATATATGAATTGAAATTGTTTTAACTGATTTAGTAAATAGCTTTTAGTTCAAAAAATATTTCTTTGCTATAAGTTGTAAGTTGATTCTATTTTCTTAACAGAATAAAGCATCTAATTTTGTATAAACGGTATAGGTGATAATAATAAATTGAATCAACCTGATTGTGTGCATTAAAATTTTATTATACAGTTTTTAAGTACTTTATTGATATTATTAATACATTATTTGTATTATAATAAGATAGAACAAAATAAATTTTGATTCATAAATTATCAGATGAGTAAAAAATATTTTAGTGTATTATCACAAACTGGGAAACTGAAACCGAATGTTCAATTTAATCAGTTTTCTGGGTGGGATTGTAACCTTTATACTAATACAAAATTTCTAGAGTAAATAATATTTTATAAATTCTAAATGGGTACTAAAAATTGTTATAATTCTAGATCGCTCAAAATTAAGTTTTTTTTATTTACAATTAAAATATTCGTTATTATATTGCATAAGAAAAATTCGCGGAGCGTAGCGAAGGACTATTTATTGTACGGAACTAGATAAATTTGTAGTACCGGTTTAACCCATGCATTTTTCCTTCCTTCCACCTACGTCGCTATAATTTAGCCCCTGCTTATTTCCTTTTATGTTTGGATCACATTTTTGTAACGCTTTATTTTTAGCAACACATTTTGTAACACTGTCACATTTTTGTAGCCACTATTTAGCGTTTAAGCGACGGACTCTCAACGGTTTCCGTTTTCCTAGTATTATTTACTTTCGACCTTTCACTAAAAAGAATAACATACTTTTAGTCAGTTGTCTGAGTTTCTTCGGAATAAAAACAAGAAAAAAGAATATTTTTTGTAGGTTTTGTTAGGATGGAATAATATGAGTTTGTATTTTATATATTTCTTGATAATAAAGATTAATAAATAATTAAATAATTTCATATAGAATCCGAAAATATTATCTTGTCATTATTTAAGTATGTATAAAAACTGCTATAAAATAATTATAATTTTAAAAGATTTCAAATTATACCAAACAATACATTAATTAAGATATTACAATTTTTTTAAATTCCTTTCACGTCCTGCATTTGCTTAAAATTTAATGATTTATTTAACAAATAAGAAATAAAATAAATACATATACAATTTAGATTATAAAATTTAAAATCCTGTTTATCGTAATTCTCACTAAAAAAAATCGCCTTTCCATTAATGAAAAAAAGCAAAAAAAAAAAAAATACTCTATTTCAAATAATTTAATAATTATGTTAAGAAACTAACGTTAAATAGAGTTTTATATTGTAATGATATATAAAAAAGAAGTATTTGTAATAATATTTGTTTCTGTGCTTATTAAATTCGATATTTTAAACCTAAAAAAAACAATATATATGTTAATATACCGTAAAGTTATATTTCAGTAAAGTGAGCAAATATTAAATATTTTAAAGGTATTATTATTAAATATTTTAAATTATGTGTATCAAAATTTAAGTAATTCCGAGCTTTAAATATTATTTAATGTACTATATATATTCTTTCATAGAAGTTACAAATAATTTCTCAACTTTTCCATAGTTGTACTGTATATGTTCTTTTTTTTATTATTAAAGGTCAGGTTGTTAATGTAATTTAATTCATCGTTCATGTCGCCTATATAGGATAAATTCATACGTTAATATAATATAAATATAATATGAATCTTATTATATAACAACTAATGGTAATGAAATCAGTTTTACGAGAATAGCGAAATTAATTGACAATCATGCTCAGTAAAGTTGGCCAAAATCATTATAGTGCAGAATGAAATTAACATTAGTTTATTAACAATTATTGTGATCATAAAAGATAAAAGACAATTCGGAAAATTACTGAATACTGAATATGTATGATATTCTTTTGTATTTTTTATTTTCAGACTTGAATAAGCATTATATTTCAATTGTAATGTTAAAAACTAAGGAAATGAAAAATGAAGTTATTAAGAGTAAATAAAGGTAAGAAATTACAAATAATTTGCTTAAATATACATCTTAAGTTCATTGTTACTTCCCTAAAAATATCAATAATGAGTTAATTTATCTTTATTTTGTTATTTAAAATACATAGTAAATATTGAAGAAGCATAAGATTATTGTTTAGTTACAATAAATGTTTCAATTTCTTCAATATCATAAATTTCATTTGTATTTAAATTATTTTCATAATTATTATTATCATTATTAGCGTATAATTGATTTTTATACATAAATAATGAATTAAAACCAAAATCAAAACCTGTTCCATAATAATCATATATAGCTTTATCATAATTTATTACTCTACTTAATTTCATATTTTGATTATTTTCATCATTTTCAAATGAAAAAATAAAATTATTTGATGAATAATAATATTTTGACATAATATTATTAACTCCAATTAAATTAAATCCAATATCACTATATCCTCCAAAAATTTTATTTGTTTGTTTAACTTTAATTAAAACTAAACTTTCTACTCTACCTTTACATTTATTTTTAAATATTTCATTACTAATACCATCTATACTACTACGATAAATGAGATTGAATTTATAACGTGAAATCCAAAAATCTTCTTTATTAATCCATTTAATAATTATTTTTGCAAGTTCTGGTTTGATAATCTTTGAATCAAATTTTCCTATTCTAGGTGGTAATGTGTTTACTTTTGGAAAGGTACCTTTATTATAAAATTCTACAATTTCTTCATAAACTTGATTGGGAATAATACCCTTATATGGTTTGACTTTATTATTAAAATCATCGAAAGTTATATCTACAAATCGAATGAGAAGAATAAATTGATGTAATATTTCCTTTAACGCTTCATAATCTTCATTATTCCATTTGCTTATATCGAACTTCTCACTTCCCGAAACAGGAGTTTGCTCAATATCCCATTTAATTAAGTGATGCAAAGTTACATAGCAATTCTCATTTCTTGAACCAGAAGTCTGTTCAATACCCCATTTAATTAAGCGATCCCAAATGACAACTTCTTTAATTCGTAAGTCATCTCTTTCAAGTATTCTATAAATAATATCTTTATCTAGAGAAAGAAATTCGTTTGAAGTAATAAATGAGTGTGTATCTTCGCAAATAATTTCAATACAATAATCTTGTAATTTCTTGCAATCAGTGATTTTAAACGCAATATGTAAAACAAGAAAAAAATTTTCCATAATCCATTCAATTTGTTTTTCAATTAAATAATCTTGAACATAATTAAATAACTCTCCAATGAGTAATTCATCCGATGCGATTAGTAATTCAAGAATATCTTTATTAGATTTTCCAGTTAAATCAAGTTCACCAATGTAAATATATCTAATTATATTATTATTACATTTTTTTTTTAATAAATAAATTATTTAATTTAATTGATAAGAATAATTAAAAAAATGAAAAATTATTCATACCTTAAAATTAATTCAAAAACATTTGGTGTAATGTTTGTTTTATTAAACATGATCATATCATTTTTCTTTGTGATCCAATTAGATGAAAGAGCACCTTTGAAATAAGGAGAACGAGCACGTAAAATTACTGAATGAGCACGAAACTCTTTTGTATTTTCATTTTCTCCAACTTTAATAATAACATTATAATCATCAGCATCATTTAAAATTAAGGAAAAATCTTTCAAAAGATTGGGATAAAAAAATGAAGTCATTTTAAGAAAGAAAAATGAAAAAGAGGTACAAATAAATAAATAAATACTGTACATAATAAATATTGACGATCAATGACTTCATGCATATTCTTGTGTCATTAATTGGGAGTTACGTGATAGGGATTATCGCCCCAAATCTCACCCCACGTGACCAGTGATGTTTTAAGGGGGCGGGAAAAATATTTTTTAATACATATTAAAAAATGAAAACGGTGGGCGTGACGCGGGGTGACATTTTATGCAGGTCACGTGGGGTGAAAAAATCTTGGGAAGATGACGTCATTTTTCTCGAAGTTTACTTTATAGATTATAATATAAAAGTATTATAAAAAAAAAACAGACAAATCTTGCTATTATAAAATAAGAATTTTTTTTTAAAATAAAAAAAAGGCATCTTGGCGTTTGAACCTGTACCCGCCGTAGTACCCGGGGTATATTACATAAGTGGGTACTATACATAGGAGGGTACAGGATTTTTAAAATATCAGAGTACTTATATCCGGGTATTGTGGGTAATCACTATAATGTAATCTCTCATTAAGAATATCTCAATATATCCTATTTCTCATATCTTAATACTTTTTAAGACATTTTACACAAAATTACTTATCTAAATACCCCTAATAATACATAAAAATGTCTTGTTTGATTTACGTGTCTTCATTTTATCTGTCTTTTTTTTCTTTCGGCCAGAAGTAAAATGGTAGTTATTGGCAACAAAAAAATAAAAAACACAAAATTGTTTACCACAAAAGAAATAAAGGAACGTAAGGGAAAAATTAGAAAACAATAATAGAAATATACGTGGAACTGCCAAAAGATTTAATATTCAGCTCAAACAACTGCGTGATTAGAAAAATAAAAAAGGAACTTTGTTAATGACTACTCCTCATGTGGCTAAATTCTATCTGAGTAAACCTTCTAAATATCCAAAATTAGAAGTGTATAAGTGAAAAAGGAGCTAATGCATGGAAATACCGTTACTCAAAAATTAATTATCAATAAAGCCATTTCCTTATCCAAAAGTCCAGAATTATTAGAAAATAATCTGGGTATTGCTGGGTTCAAATTTACTGGTAAGTGGCCTGATGGATTTCTAATAAGAAATGACTAGAAGCAGGTTTGGTTAACGGTTCTATGGGCACTATCCGGGAAATCGTGTTTGAAGAAGGTCAGGGTCCTCCATCCCTTCCTAATAGAATTTGATAATCATACTGGTCCCGCTATTACATAAAAAAGCTTATTCCGGTTCCACTCATTATACATACCTGGGTTGCAAAAAGTGGCACTTAGTCCCTGACTCTTGTGTACAGTGATGGCCTATGCAAAACTAATAGGATTTGCATGCGCGAATAACATTGGAGAAGGCTATAATAGAACTTGGATGAAAGGAATATGCCGCCAGTCTCTCATTTGTGACAATTTCCAGGATCCGTGTTCTTAATGATGCCATTTTCGTTTGAAAGGCTTCAGCGCATTAAAAGCTGTAAGAAGTTGCAAGAGAGATTGTCTCAAGAAAGGCGATAAATTTCAATTATTAAATCTTAACGAAATTTTATTTATTATCACAAATAGTCTAAAATTGCATATTATTTAATTTTAGTATTTAATTTATAATTGTGTTAAATTATTTATTAAACTATTTATCAATGAAAAACTTTAACAGTTGAGTTTGACAATAAAATAAGATTTCATTTCGGAAAAACGTGCAGACGCTCGCTTCAGATGTTTAACGGTGAACGGTCACCGTTACCTAGTATATAAAAGTTAATCAATTGTAGTTTTAAAAATGCAATTAAAAATGTTACATATTTGAAATTCATAAAAGTTGTTTATATGTAAATAAATATAAAAAGGAATTCGAAAAAGTTGCTATAATAAACAATTAGATAATTTTTTTTCATACTTTAAAAATTAAAATATTTTTTTTATTCAAATAAAAAAAATTTGTGTGATTTTCATCAGAAATTTATAAACTTTCATGAATGAAAATTGCCAAGCATTTTTAAAGAAATCCGGTAATTTATTGTAGGCGTATGTATTATTTTTAGTTTTATATTCTTTAAACAATCTTTTTTTTTATTTTTATTTTTTTTTCTCTTCATAAAGGAACATAAAGGTAAATTCTATAAACTAAATTAGTTTTTAAACTCTGACAAATTGTTTTGCAGTTTATGATTTTAGCTGTGATATATTTGATATATTTATAGTTTAATATAAAAGTTTATTTAATCATATTTACGTTGTAAAAAAATATTTTAATATACTATAAGCTAAGACTATATATTTATTAAACAAATGTACAATGCGCAAGAATTATTCTATTCTTTTTATAGAATCTTATTTATTTATTACAATTTCTTCTTAATAGTCCGCGAAAGAAATACTTGAATGACTGGGGCTAATTTTAATATGTTTTTCTAGTATTTTTAATTGAAAAAAATAAATTACAAATGAATATAAATTATATATAAGTAGATTATATTAAATTAAACAAATTTTTTACCATTATTTCTACTAGTATTAATATTTGATTCTTCAATATTTCGCTTAATTCCGAGTAAACTTGATTTACTAAAATATAAAATTGTATTGGGTTAATGATTTTACATTATTAAACTTAGATTTCGTAAAGATAGAGAAAATATTTTTACTCTAAAATACCTTTCAACTATATCTATGTCAAAATCAAATTCTAGCGAAGCATAATCTATAAAAAGAATTTAAAATATTTATCCAAAGATATGGTCAATAATATTTTATCTATCTTATTTTTTAGTACACCACATACCTTTTGAAGAATATTTAGACGAGCATTTAGAAATGAAAGACTTCAATGATCTACTTGTATAAATAGCACTTGGATGAGGTTTTTCACTAAACTCGGGTCCAAGTTTCTTCAAACTTATTAATTCTAATCTTTTCATTTCAGCTTGGTTAAAAGGTTCAATATTTTTATTTTTAAAAAACCATTTACCAAAGGTTTTACGAATTTCTGTCATAGAAAGTCTTTTTTTAGGATCAGGATCCCAACAACTTTTCATTAAACTAGCATAGCATTCTGGTGTATCTTCTGTAATTTCAGGTCGTTCCCCATCAAGAATTTAAAAACAAGCTCAATTTCATGTTCATCATTAGCAAAAGGTTTACAACCTGTTGTAAGCTCCCACATAATCATACCCATACAATAAACATCAGATTCTTTAGTAAATCCAGACCCTCTAAATATTTCTGGTGCAATATAAGGTATCACTCCATATATTTCATTATTTGATGACGTATTATTTGAAGGTTGTGATAATCCTAGGTCTCCAATTTGCCATTGATGACTTTTTTTAATTGATGATTCTTCTCCTCGTCGTCGTAATCGGTTCATGCCTGATAACCTGGATAATATGTTTCCACTATGAAAATCTCGATGTATAAAATCTGAATTATGAATAGTTTCGAGTCTGAAATAAAATAAAAACTTTAATAAATTGGAATTTATAATATTTAATAGTATATTCATCTAATTACCCTTCAGAAATTTGCCACAAAATAGCTAATTTTTGTTTATTCCACGTAATTCCTCTAAAATTCTTTTGCAACCAGTTATGTAAATCTCCTCCTGATGCATATTGCATAACTAACATATAATCACCTAATTTATCTTTCGTAACTCCATAAATTCTAATAATATGATGTTTAATTTCATAACAATGTTGATTCGATTTTAGCTAAAATTTCATGATTAAATATTTTTTAAATTATATAATTTTAATAAAAAAATACATGAATATTTACGATTAAAATAATGTTTTACCTCATTTAAAAAATATTTGCTAAAGTCTTGAGAATTTTTAAACTTTTTTAAAATAATAGTTTCATTATAACTTCCATTATACAAAATTGCTTGATATATAATGCTAAATCCCCCCTCTGCTACTTTTTGTATATTTTTAAATTGAGAATATGGTATCCATTCCATCAACATTTCTGATTGATCCATCAATTTTTCTAATTGAGTATTATAACTTCGGTCAATAGTTGAATTTATTTCTGATGGAAGAAAATAGTCAGTATTTTTTATTTTATCTATAAACTCATCTATTTTATAAATATTTTGAATGACAGGGAGTAAATTAAGGAGAAATTCATCTAATTCACTATTTCCACTCCAAATATTTGCGATATTAATGATAGATGATACTCTTTTGCATTTTTTACATTTTGATTGAATTGTAAGTCCAAAAATAACATTTGTTGTTAAACAATATCTACATCCAGTATAAAATATAAAACAATTCTTACAATATTTTTGACAGTCCGATGAAAATATTAAGGATTTGTTGCAAGCACCACAAGAAGATTTATTATACCACCATGGTAAATAAATAATTGGAATATTAGGCTTTTTAGTCAAGGCCGATTCTACATATCCAGATGAAATTAGATAACAATCTGAGCATAACTTGAATTTTAACATGTTATCATTTCCTTGATATAATTTTCCACATAACCTACAATATTTTTCACTTTCTAAAATACTATCACGTGCAATTTTGTAACTGTCCAAAATATCCATATTCTTCACACCATCTTCATCAAGTATTTGTTTAAAATATAATATGTCCAAGCAATTTTTGCAGCATTCTTGAATATTTTGTGGATCCTTTAACCTACTTATCTCATGTTCATTACATTCTAGGTTCCTTGCGTATACATATACGTCCAAGTATATATTATTATCAATTATATTAGTTAGATAATTCAATAAACATTTTTTGCAATAATTTTGATCAAGATAATGCGTTTTAATGTAATATTCTCCACAACTAAAACATTTTTTTCCACATATATTAAAGGGAACAAAATTAATTGGTATAGGGCTAGATTTTAGTCTTGGTGTTGGATCAAAAGAATTTTCATCATTTGTATTTGTAAGTTCCATCTTATTATTTTATAGGAAATTATAGAAAATTCAAGTCATATTTATAGTTATAACATTATGTTCGATCAACTAGAGATGTATAACTAAGTTTTTCTATGGAATTCTAAGAATGGTTACACGGGATTTGTAAGGAATTTTGTAACAAAGAAATAACCGACTTGATTTTAATAAAAGTAACATGATAAAAATCGAATGCTCTTTTTAGAAACAGAAAATTCTAAGAATGCTTTATGGATTTACAGATTAAATAAAGAGTTTATATATGGAAGCATCAATAATTATTTATTTTGATCATGAGATTTACATAAAATCAGCCCAAAATTATCGTATCACAAAAATAAAAATAAAGCTACTAAAATTAGGGTCGATTTACTATAATTTTTAAATGTACTTTTATAGTTAGTCGATATTATTAATTTGCATATTATCACAAAGCAAAATTTGTTACCGTAACAATTAAAAATATCCTCAACAACTTTAAAAAACGAATTAAATCTTAAAACTCAATGACAATAATAAGTAATTATGAATTATTTATTTGGTACTATTTTTTTTTTAAAAAAAAAAAAAAATCATAACTAGTTAATCTAATTAAAGTATCCACGAAGTTAAATACTTGTTGTAGAAAAATTATTTGTAAGACTTTTTAGGTACATTGTATTGATTTATTCAATTTATTTTCGAAAAAATTTTTTCTTGACTGTATTTTTTCTTTTTAAATTTACATAAAAAATAATCACCTGTTAAATAATACAATTACTACTAATCAATTAAAAATAAATACTAAAGGGTTTATATTTATTTGAGCATATTTGTTATGGAATATATACAGTATAAATCATACAGATGCGAGTTCTAAATAATAAAAATTGGCAAATAAAAACTGACCAATCCAATGCAACAGGGCCGCCAAATCATAACGCAATTTTGACTTGCAATTTGATATAAATAAAAAGATCATGATAGACTTTATTAGTTTAATTGTGCCCATCTACCAAACTTTGATATTTTCTAAATATCAACAACTTTAAAAAAATCATTATTTATGATTTCAATTTAAATCTGGTAGAAATGTTTTTTGAAATCAAATTATATTATTGCTTTCTAAGAATGTCATCTCTTGAAAATTTAATTGTGGAAAGCAAATACATTTATAATTAATTTCTTAAATATTCGTTAAAATTGAATAATAAGTCAAGCTCTTGTGAACTTCATGAATGACAATGAGATGTTAATTCCTTCGTAAAATATTTTTTTTTCTTATTATTGTAACTGTATTTGGTAATTTAAAATAAATTGCGTTTTAATTTAATTAATGTATTTATTGATTTTATAATAAAAAAATAATTTAATATTACGGTCAAATCTCGATATACAGAACCCACGATTTTGGAGTAAAAGTTCGGTATATAGGGAAAGAAATTTTTTTTATTTACCGAACTCTACAGTTTTTTAGGGAAAGTTCATATCAAGAAAATCACGTGATCAATATCCAAATTTCGGCCAGAATTAAGATGTGGCATATCGGCTGATCAGAAAAGACCCCCATAATTTTATATTTTTCCAATCAGTCGATATGGTTCTAATTCTGGCCGAAATTAATTAATTTCAGGCGAAATTGGAAAATCATGTGACTAAGTTCGGTATATCAAAAAAATTTTTGTTTTATAATAAGCGGTAATTCAATAAAAGTTCGGTATACGTTATATAAAGCTTATATGATGTTCGGGTATATTAAGATGTTTTTAAATACTATGTATCTGGGTTTTAAAAAAAAAGTTCGGTAAGTCGAGAGTTCGTTACATCGTGGGTTGTCACATCGAGATCAGACTGTATTTAACTATTAAAATATTTTTAACTAAGATATTTCTTTAATGCCAAACACATCTAGTTTTTTTTTAACTATAATACTTGTACAACTTTAATATTCTACTAATAATAACAAATTCCATTTTTTTTCCCAGTTTCCTTTTCTTTATTTTTGATTAACTATTTTATACCATCAGTTAATAATTATCCTGATTCTATCTTTCAGCAAAATGGAGCATCATGTCATACACTTTCCTATAATTCTAGATTGGTAGCTAATCTCAACCTGATTGAGAGGAAACTTGTGGAACTATTTGGACCATTAAGCAACCTTTACCTAATTCTATACAGGAATTAATAAATGTGATATAAGAGGAATGAAGAAACATTATCATAGAAACATTATTATCCAATTTAAGTGCACTGAAACACATTAAAACAGTAATTTTTAAAACTAAAGGTGGGTACACTAAATATTTAATCATATCAACTTCCTAAAATTATAAAGTTTATTATTTAGAAATTTGAAGAATTTTTTGGTTAATTAATATACACAAAAATTTCTTTTATTATATATGAAAAAAATTGAAGTTTTAATATATTTTTGTAGGCTAATATCTATTGTTGATGTCCAGTCCCATCAAAAAATGCAAGACAAATTTAATAAATTAATTTTATCTCAAAACTTCTAATCCTTGTAATTATAATAAAATTTTACTTTTATTAATATTTAATGCCATGTTTAATGTTTACTTGTTTATTATAAAATTATTATTTTTAATATATCAACTCAAAAAAAAAAAAAAAAAAAAAAAAAAAAAAAAAAAAATAAAAAAAAAAAAAAAAAAAAAAAAAATATATAAGATCAACTTCAATAAATAAGCAAAATTACAGCAGATTTGGCAGCAAAGCATCTAAATGGATAAGAATTACGTATTATTATTTTCTCTATCTTTCATAGAGCAAAGTCTTGGAACAGTAATAATGCTTGATAAATTTTCCACAATACAGTAAATTTTGAGTTTAAATGGGACGGATTAGAATGCTTGTATCTAACTTGGGGTGTTGAGGTTTTTGAGCCTTTTATAATTTATAATGAACTATCTGGATTTAAGTCAGTCAACAATATATAATTTCTTATTTCCTTCTGAAATGAGTTAGTATATATTGCTCATTGAACTAATGATATGCCAATCGTTAAGCATTAATTATAAGGGATATTGTTGCTCTTTCTTTACACTTTATTTATAAACAAATGAAAAAAATTCAAACATATCAATTACCAACAGATGCAGTTATCACAAGTATCACTAGTATAATTATGTGACTATAATCACTATCTAATAATTTTTAATTATCGCTATACGGATTTTTTTTATAAACTTCTTTTTACAGCTTATATCTGATTTTTTTTTCATTATTACTATCCGATTGATTTTTATAATCACTTTCTGATTATTAAAGTAAGCGACATTTAAATTTTTTTTATCCATTTCTGTTTCCCTGTAATAATTAATGCTATTTCCATTAACATTTCTATCCATTTTAGACATCATACTTTTTAAATCATTCTTCAATGGTTTGATTATAGCATATGTTTCAATTTTTTCAATTTTTTCATAAGTATAAACCCCAGTTTCAGGTTCGCACATATTTTTAGGGTTTAGTTTAAAAAATTCCTCACTTATTATGTATAAGGAAGAACCATACAAAGTTTCAGATTCATCTTCAAAATATGAATCGGTTAATTTTATTTTTATATTTTGAGTATCTTCATCATTTTTAAATGAAAAAACAAAATCACATGGTGAGTCGTTACAATAATCATCATAAGCACAAATACTTTTAATTTTTGGTGACTCAAATCCGGCTGAACAATATCCAGCAAATATTTTATCTGATTCCAGAGTTTTAATTAAAATTAGATTTGATACTTTATACCTGGTATCTTGAAAAAACTCCCTATCAACTCCACAACGACCACAACGACCAAAAAGTTTAAATCTGTATATTGGATCATCTTCAGTACGAATAAATATTGAAGGACAACTCAATCGTTTTTTATCAATCAAATTAGAAATTACATTAACAAATCTTGGATTAATAATCTTTGAGTTATAAATACACAATTTAGGTTGTTCTATTAAGTAGTATGCTAAAATTTCATCATAAATAACACTTGGAATAATTTTTTCATAAGGTTGAACTTTATCATAAAAATCTTCAGAAAGAATACTGGTAAAATTAATATATGGAATAAAAATACTTAATGTATTCTTTAACTTATCATAATCTATGTCAGTCCACTCTTTCTGGTTATTTTTATTCCCCAATTCAGGTGTTTGTTTTATGCCCCATTTAATCAAAGAATTCCAAACAACCACTTCTTCGACATTCCCATGAAAGTCATCTCGTTCAAGGAAGTATAAAAGAATATATTTATTAAGCAACTGAAAATTGTTTGAAGTGAGAAATGATAAAGGATTTCTACATATGGATTCAATGCAATGATCTTGCAATTTTTTGTAATTGGGTAGGTTGAAAATAGAATTTAAAATAAGAACAAAATTTTGTTGAATCCAAGGTGTTTGTTGTTCAATTAAATAATATTGTACATATACGAATAATTCCTCAAGAAATAAATAATAACATTCAAACATTAATCTAAAATTATCCGATCCAGATTGATTCCTCAAATCAAGTTTTCCCGTGTAAATGTATCTTGATTATCAAAAATTAAATGTTAAAATAAATTCATAAAAGTAAAAAAAAAAAAAAAAAAAAATACCCACATACTTGAGAATAATTTCAAAGATAGAAGGAGTAATTTGTGGTCTTATTATTGTAAACATACTATCCTTTTTAATAATACCAGCCGGAATAATATCCTTAAAATACTGAGAACTAGCTCTTAAAATATTCGAATGTGCATGAAATTTTTTTGTATCGTTTGCTTCTCCGACTTGAATAATAATGTTACAGTCTTCGGCATTCAACATTGAGGAAATGTCTTTTAAAAGACTTGAATGAAATTTCAATGTCATTTTTATTGAATATTAATAAATAATAAATTGAATTTTTTAAGAATATGAACAAGTAAATTTTCGTTATTCTTTATTAAATAGTAGAACTAATTAACCGATTTTGGATCATGATTACTCGAAAAATTCTGTTCGCAATTTGCCAAAAAAAGTTAAGCGATATAATCATGTAACTATGATTTTATAGGTGTACAATATATAAAATACACTAATTATTTAATGCAATCATTTTAATTTTGGCTAAATGTTTTTTAAAGAAGTTATTGGCCCAATTTGGATCATCATTTACGAAATGTAGAAATGAAGTTTTATATTTGGTCAAATTACGAATAGATCAACAATCTTATATTTTTTCACGAATCCGCTACTACATGATCGGCAAAATCTAAGCTAACCTACAGTTGGATATTCATTTGTTATATGAAGGTACAATCTTTAAATGACGAACTAAATTAATTTATGTACTTTTTAGCCACAAAGTTAAAAATATAGTTTGACATTTGCAAATTAACTTAGTTGGACAATTCATTTAATAATAAATGAATTACAAGTTTTTCGTTAATTTAATAGTAATTAATCGTATGACTACTTTCTATATTCATATATTTCATTTTAATAAGAATGGTTTTGAACGTCACTAAATCCTTTGAAAGATATTTAATTAGTGCAAAATTCTGAAGATTATAACGCCATTATTCGAGTTGGAAGAATCAGAATACAAAATAATTTCACGTCCATTCAGATAATTTCAGTATTTGAAGAATACCATTCCGATTGATATTCTTAAAAAGAGATATTTATGTCACAATAAATAAACCAAAAATTACTTCTAATTTTTTTTTGATTCGATAAGTTTGCGCGTCAATCAAATCACGTGCAATAACCATGATTAAATGTATATCATCCCGTGCAACTGAATTAATCGTCACGTAGTCAGTCGCAAATTGATTTAAGTTGACATTTATATCGAAAATCTTGATTTACAGTAGCATATGATTATTTCTTAAAGGATTAGTTGAATGCTTACAGCAGAATTACGTTCGAATATTATATTCAATATACCTAGTTGCAAGATCATTGTCTTGAATCCATATGTAGAATTACTTTACCATTTCTCGCTTCAAATGATTTTTAGTCACTTGATAAATGTATCCTATTTTATTTAACACTTAAACGAGATGACTTTCATGTAATATTGAAAAAGTGATTAAACAAACACCTGAATCGGAGTATAAAAAGAGTGGACTGACATAGATTATGATAATTTAAAGAATACATTAAGTACTTTTTACGAGATTATTATCCCAATATAAACTTTATGGTGACCTTATGAAATATTACTTAGTTGAACGGCATAATCTGTATTTTTATTCTTTTTATTAATGTAATTATTAATTGGATTGACAAAAAAGGATTAAATTGATCTTATATTTACTCGTACTGAAGACGATCCACTATACAAAGCTCGATCTTATTTATCATGGTAGTCGTGATGGTACCAAGTACAATTATGGGAAAGTTTAGTTTTAATTGAGACTCGTGGTTTAATGAAACTTTCTGCGCAATAAAGGAAAATATTTTTGGCCTCAGATGGGAGATTATGCACAATAATGCGATACTTGTCAAACCGTTTCGATAAAAAATTAATATATCGAAACGTTAAAAATGTTTCGATAAAGAAAAAAATATATCGGAACGTTAAAGAAGACAACGGCCGATGAGGACCGAACCATTGCAACCAATTAAGGTTGGGTAACCTTTCGACTAGATAGGAATGGATATTATAGGTCCTTTTTTGCCTCTGACTAAGCGTGAATCAGATAAAATCTTTGGTTGCTATACCTCCATTGACTTTAATAAGATAAATCACATTTAGGTAAAAATTGTTAAATGCTATAGTCATAGTTCCTAGATTATCTATAGCAAATGCTTCAATTTCTTCAATAATATAATATTTGGTTATAGTTAATTTACTTACAGCTATTAAAGTCGTAACATAGTCATGTAATTCAGTGTAATTTCCTTAACGTATTCAGTTTATAATATCTAGAATAAAATAGACATTTCACTTTCATATCTTGAGTATCTTCACTATCTTTAAATGAAAGCAAGAATAATATCACGTTCGTAACAATCATAAATATTTGTACAGTATATTTGAGTTAAAACTATGAGAACTATATCACACAACAAAGATTTTACTTGATTCATGTATGAATCTTAATTAATCCAAACTTACTACTCCATCTATACATCTTATCTTCGAATGAATTATTAATAATTCCGTCACACTTGGCTACCAATTCTTTCTCCAATATTAAACCCTATTATTCTCTATAAATCAGATTAACAATTATATAAACAAGTTTTTAATCATCATTTGTTTTAATATAAGTGAATTTAACTAATAAGTAATCTGTCATAGATCTTATTAAATATTTCTCGGAATAATGGACTCGTAATGTCGAACTTTATTATAAGTCTACAGAATTGATTTCTAGGAATATAATAAGGGGAAATAAATTGCTTAACAAATTCTTTATAAATCCTCATAAATTTAGCAAGTCAACTCATCCTGTTTATTTTTATTCTTCAATGATATCCCATTCTCAACATGCAAAATACGGATTTTATATTATTTAGGCAAACAATAAAGCACGTGCTTTATCCAGCAATAAATTAATCCAATATTTAAAATACATACTGTATGATCTTGCGAAAACTATTTCAAAAAACAAAAGTCTTTCAGTTCTTATATTTTTCAAAGTTTAAATACAGAGCGAAGAATAAATAACAAAATTTGTTTAATCCAGGTTGAGGTTGACCCTCCTTCAAGCAAATAATCTTAAAACATCAGATGCAAGTGAAAGCTCGATAACACCGTTATGAAAAGCTCACCTATATAGAAGAGAATTGTTAAATTAAAAAGTTTTAATAAATATAATGTAATCAAGAATTAACTCAAAAAATTTGATATTTGACTTAGTAAATATAATTATTTCGTTCTATTTTTGTAAATTATTCATTCAAGAGAGCATTTTTTAAATGATTTATTAATTATTCCATCGTGACCACTACAATAAATTTGCATGGTTGATTCCTTTTCTCCAATATCAGTATGAATCAGATTAATTACACTAACAAGTTTGATTTAATCAATGTAAGTTGTCTAATTAAGTAATATGTTATGGCTCTATCATGAAAAAATATACTTAAAATGTGAAAGTATACTTAAAATATACTAAAAAGTTTTTGAAAATACTCTTAAATTTTGCAACTTTAAGTTTATTTTGAGTATATTTTAAGTATATTTAAATATATCTTTGGAAGATTTTAAAGAAATTTTTTTTTCATAGGGTAGATTCTTTATAAATATTACTTGAATTATTAATATTAAGTCATATTTTATGATGAACGACTTCGGAATTAATTTCCTTTAGTTAAATAAAGAAAATAATATCATTTAATACATTCTTTAAATCCTCATAATTTTTGCATCTTAGTTGTCTAATTCTAGTGTTTGCTTGATTCCATTTAATCAGAGAATTCCAATTTCCAAATCATTCCTTATGCAACATGTATACGAAAGTCATATCGTTTATTATTTTTTAATAAGTAAATTGTAATAAATGATTTTGCTATGATTAGAAACAAAAATCTTTTAGTTCATGTAATTCATCAGAAGAGATCATCTAGTTGTATCGTCAAAAGTTCTCCGGTATAAATATATCTAAAAAAACTTAAAATAGTGAGAACGGGCACGTAAAATATTTAAATGTGCATAAAATTCTTTAGTAATTTGATCTTTCCCAACCTAAAACCTAAATAATAATCGTCAGGGCTATTTAAAAAGGGTTTTGTCAAAATGATTTAGTACTGTAGATAGCGCCGTTCTCATTACGTAGAGATTGTGTCGAATTTTTAAAAATTTCTTTTAGACGACGTCGATCTATAAAAATTTATTAACAATGACTCAGGGATAGAATGATAAAAAATTATAGAGATTTAACGAATGTATTTAGTGTTATAAATTTACTAGTATTATATGACTATTATATTAAAATCATCCAAATTGAATTTACTCATGTTGATGATCCGACACACTCATCTCTACGTTAATTTTTAAATGGTCTATTGCGACTACCACGATAAAAGATTCATTAGATAATTTTTTTTTATATTTGAAGATTGTAAGATATCCGAAATAAGCAAAATAGGCTATGTCATATCATTATTTTTACATTGAAAAAAATATTGAGTTTGCAGAATATGCTATTATGTTATGATTTATGTTGTAATATTGTAAAAATTATTCATATTATACTTTTTTTTTATAAGAATTTATTAAACTTCGAATATTCCAAACTCCGTCAAAATTAAAATTATCGAGAACTTTTTTATGACGAAAAAGAATAATTTTAATAATTTTTACAATAAAATTAACAATTATAATAACACTTACGTGATTTTCGATCTTTGATTCATATCAAATTAACGAAAAATAATTTATTTATATAAAGACGGAATAAATATTTATCGTCCCTATTTATTAACAAATAATAAGTTAATTAATTTCAAAGGAACTCGTGATAATTAAAAATACGCAATATAATAATATTGAGAAATTGAACCTTGCGAAACTTAACATTTCGACGTTCCGGTCCGAAATCTATAAAAAGGAAGAAATAACGATCACATTGAACTTAAAATTATTTTTATACATTAAAATAAGATTTTTTTTTTTTAATAATAGATCATATAATTTATAGATATTATATATATACAGATAGTTAATATAAATTCTTTAGCATAAATTGTATAATTTTATATAACGACAAATAGAAACTCGTGGAGTTAAATTATTGAAGTTGAATTCTAAAACTTTTCTCAAATTTAAAAATAAATTCCGCATAAATTAATTTTGATAAATTTTTTACAGACGAAACTTACATATTACAAAAGAAAACTTAACGCCACGGGCTTAAGTGTTATTTCTTTATCGTGAATTATGTTATCAATCAGCGCCAAGTTTGCTTAAAATTTAAAATAAAGAAAAAGAACTTTTATGTAATTTTGTTAAGAAGTCGTTATTTACCATCACGGATGATGCACGTATAGAATATGAACGTTCGACAATATGATACGTTCGACAATATGATACGTTCGACATAAGCAGACAGTCGACGAACGTCCACACAAACAAAATTATTATAATTTAAAAAGGTCAAATAAAAAACATTTATGAATTATGATTTATGAGTATTAAATAAATGTATTCTGACAAATACGTTTAACGCCAATATATATACAGTACATTCTTACATACGACACACTAATTCGTTAAAATAATAAAATGAAATACTTTATATGTAAATTAATAAACACTAATAACAATTAAAGTTATTACCATTAAGTATAAATTATTTATTTGTTTGTTTATTTATTCATTTATTTATTTATATATAATATTTGTAGATATTCTGTATCTGTATACACAAAACAGATATTAAGTTACTATGAGTTCTTAAAATTTTTTATTAAAATATTTTTTTCACATGCTTTATTTTTATAATAATAATATTATCATTATTTAAAATATGCTATTAAAGATATTTATTAATTTATTTAATTTATAAAGAAAAAGAAAACAAAAAAAAAAGGTCGAATATTTTAACATTTTATAATAAGAAAATTATTACCTAATAAAATTTCTTAAAAATTTATATAACATATTTAAAATAAATAATATATATATTAATAATTTAAAAAAATTAATAAATAATAAATAATAAATTATTATTAACGGCTGAGTATCAAAATTGGAATTTAATTATCATAATGAAAAAAAATTTTATCATGTGAATATACAGTAATGAATATTAATTTTTATCGTTACACAACAGGAATTTTATCAAATATGTCGTAATTGTTGCGCAACATGTGACAATCCCTAACCGTATTTCATTAAATATGCAGTATTATGCGGTAAATGATGTGAGGATTGAAATAAATTCACATACACAATAATTAATTTATCCATATCCTGATTTAATTGAAACATCATATATAGGAACATTCGTTAAGGCTCATGCAAAGAAAGTACAGCAAACGTTCCCCTGAAAAGAGGCACTGTTTCTGCGCGCGGGTATTATTCCTACTATTCCTGCTTATAAAAAGTTTTACACAATTTACACAAGTTATCTAATTTATAACTTCTTAAAGCTACAAATCGACATCTTACATAAATAAAATTAACATGAAACTTTTTTGTGCACTTTCTTTCCCCCTTTTTTTTCTTCTAAATATTAAGAATATATAAAGAAATAAAAAAAAAAAATTTTGTTGTACATAGTGGTAACCTTCCAATTTATAACAAGTTATTCAATTTAATTTTTTCTTTGAAATTCCTTTTTTCATAAAAACTCTTCAACGATCATTTTTATTATTTACTTAAAGATTTTTATTGAACTTCTAAATTCAAAACAAAAGTACAAGTTCTTGAAAATGATAAATTATTCTAATATTTTTTTTTTTTTTTTTTTTTTAAAAAAAAAAAAAAAAGTGAAAGTGCATAATCAAAAACTTCGATAAAAGGAACCAATTTTTTGACAAAAAAAAAAAAAAAAAAAA
>QZLH01000052.1:163073-183217 GCA_003833135.1 Oehlia diaphana | reverse complement strand
TTTAAAAAAAAAAAAAAAAAAAAAAAGATTATCAAGGTGCATTAAGCGTACATGATATGTTTAAAAAATTAAACGCACCTTGCCCTTGGTTTATTTATTACGTAATTTTTGTAATTTCTGAATAAAAAATTTTTTTTTTTTACGAATTCTTAGATATGAACGAACGCCCAAATTTTTTTTTTTTTTTTTGAATATTTAGTGAATTTCTTTCTCCTTCATTTATAAATGCCAATTTAACTTAGCGAATGACATATTATTTTCTCGAATTTCCCAACCATTTCTCATTTCGGAAACATTTCCGAAGTTAAAAAAACAATGAAATTTTTTTATAGTCTAAAAAAAGAATTACGTTTCAGACAATAGGCGAATATATCAATTATTAAAAGGAGCTAGCATTTTTTGTGTAAGTGAAATTATGTGTAACTGTAGTGTAACTATAAACATGTACGCCCCAAGTCCACATGTAGATGAATAACCAAATTCTAAATCGAGGGACAATGAATCTCCAGCCAAAATTTTTTTTTATTTGGTAAAATTATTTTAAACTTTTACTGTTAAACTTTTTAACCTTTAAGGTTCGTTAAATATTTTCTATTTTTTTTTTAAATACAAACAAAAAAAAAAAATATATTTTTTCCTTATTAAAAAAAAAAAAAAAAAAAAACTTTACGTATATAAAGACATGCTTTCAGACTTCCTTCCTTGTTTAAGTAAAAATTTATTGAATTTACTCCAAGACGCTGACGATTATAATGTTAGTATTCAAGTAGGAGAAAATGAAGATATAAAAGAATTTCGTGCACATTCAAATATATTAAGAGCTCGTTCACCATATTTTAAAATTGCTCTATCAAGTGATTGGGTTAAAAGAGAAAATGGTATCATTGTATTTACCAAACCGAATATTTCTCCTACCGTTTTTGAAATAATTTTAAGGTATTTTTTTTTTTTTTTTTCTTCTTTTTCTTATTCTTACTTCGTCGTAATTATATATTTGTATCAAGTTTTTATTTTCCCTTTCTAATTTTTATTTATTTTCTTCGTAAATAAAGATACATTTATGCAGGAATATTGGACTTGGATAGATTTATAGGGGAAGATATATTAGATTTATTGGTGGCAGCTGATGAATTATTATTAGAAGAATTAATTTATCACGTACAAATTCATTTAATACAAAAACAATCAAGATGGGTACAAAAGAATATGGTAGAAGTATTACATACCGTATTTAAACTTGTAACTTGTAAAAAAATGCAAGATTATTGTTTAGAAAAGATTTGTGAAGACCCTACAACTTTTTTCACCTTAAAAAATTTTACTACTTTAGATAGTGATATTTTTTATTTATTATTATCTAGGGATGATTTACAAGTTGAAGAAGTTTTGGTTTGGGATTATTTAATTAAATGGGGGACCTATCAAAAAAAATTATTAGAATCTGAATATGATGATTATCAAAGTGAACAAAGTGAGCAAAGTGAAACAGAGAATCATCAACAACAACAACAACAACAAGAAGAAGAAGAACAACAACATCAGCATCATCATCATCATCAACATCAAAATCAACGTCATCAAAAAAGTTGTTCAATTAATTCAACTTCATCAGTATCATCATCGGATGCATCTACTACATCTTTATCATCATCACCAACGTCAAATATTCCTACGACAAATATTCTTACTACAAAATGGAATGAAAAGAATTTTAAAGCATTAAAGCGTATCCTTGGTAAATTTATTCCATTAATTAGATTTTTTGAAATATCTTGGAGAGATTTTTTCGATCAAGTACGTCCTTACAAACCTATAATTCCACAAGAGATATATGAAGATATTATGGCTTTTCATATGAATGACGTAAAACCAAAGATGTGTACTTTATTTCCTAGATTGGGTCATATTCCTATAGAATCAAATATAATTAAACCTATACACGCTGCAATTATATCAAATTGGATTGAACGTAAGGATACAAAATCTTTTGTATCAACAAATGAATCTCATTTAAATTTTAAATTACTTTACAGAGGAAGTAGGGATGGTTTTAATAATAGAGAATTTCGTTATAAATGTAATAATCGTGGTCCTTCCGTTGCTATCATAAAATTAAAATCTTCTGGTAAAATAATTGGTGGTTATAATCCTTTCGGTTGGCAATATAATACTACTGCTTGGAAAAAGACCTCGGATTCTTTTATTTTCTCATTAGAAAATGGTGAAAATTTTCATAAAATTAAATTGAGTAGAGTGAATATACCTGTAGCTGCTATTTATGAACATCATAGTTCTGGTTTGAATTTTGGTGGTGGTGATTTAAATATGGATAATCATATTGTCTCTTGTCAAAAGAAAATGCAATCTTATGAATATAGTATTTTGGATAATGATGCTTATTCTGCTGAAGAATTTGAAGTATTTTCTACTTCAATGAATTACGTATGAATTGAATTTGAGATTTTAATGGAAATCAATGAAGGATTGTAAAATATTTGATGAATTTTTTTTTTTGGATTTTAGATAGATTTAATTTATATAAAAATGAAGAATATTTAAATAGATTTGATTCTTTTTTTTTTAGAGAGCTTTTTTTTTAAGCGATTCTATATGTACGATTGTATCTTTAAAAAGATTATGTAGTAGGTAAATAAGTTGTATAAAAAAGAAAAAAAATTATATATAAATTTATTTAAAAAAATTTGTACAGTTTAAAAAAAAGATTTTTCTTTTCTTTTAAATAAAAACTATTAATTATTACCCTTTTTTTGAATATTATTATGATTTTATGAATAAGATATATAAAATCAATTCTAATATTTTTTTTTACAAATTTACGAACTTTTTTTTTATCTTAAAATAATTTCAAAGTTTCTCTCAAAGAACGCGAGAATATAGTGACGTAAGAATGAGCAAAGGGATCAGACCCGGCAGACCCGACAATAATTTCGGTATAGGATGATCATAGTGTGGTCATTTCCAAATTAACCTCATAATAAATCGGACTCAAATAAAAATGATTATCACTATCGACCGAGTTATCCTTTAAAAGATTAGAATAAAAATTTGACTTCATTATTATTAATCTTTTTTTTATATGATGAACCAATCGGAAACAAATTCTGTATTTGTTTAGTTATAATTGTATAGAATTTAAAACAATGTTTCGACGAAAATTAATTAATTTGTAGAGCATTTATTATAACGTTGATTTATAAAATGTTGACTATAGAAGGTTACTTCTTTGGTTTCGTTTTGTAGAAATTTCTTGTCGAAAAAAAATCTGCGTGGTTATCATTCCCTAATTTTTCTACTTTACCAAAAAAAAAAGAAAATTTTATTATGCAATTTAAATCTTGCTTATCATAATTTTTTATCGAGTAATTATTATGAAATTCCTTTACCAAAACAAAAGAAAAAATTTTTATGTCATTTAAACTTTGTTGTAATCCGTAAGGTAATTATTCTATTATAAAGTTCTTTATTCTTTACCGAAACAAGAGAAGTATTGCTATGATCCTTTGACATTTAAACTTTACCAATTATAATGTAACTTTATTATAAAGTTTTTTACCAAAACAAAGAAAATTTATTATGCTATTTAAACTTTATAAGGTAATAAATAAAGTCTTTTACCGAAACAAGAAATGATATTTAACCTTTACCTATTATAATCTGAGTTAATTATTCCTAATTTCCGAACAAGGAAAATCTTATTTCTATTTATGAAGTTATGATATTTCTTTTTTTATATCATTGAGCCGTTAACAATATTAAAATGTATTTTAATTTTTTTAGAAAGTTGTGATCAGGTGATGATTGAGTATTACACATGACGTAGTTTTATGTAATAATTTTATCGTATACGGTAGAATAAAAATGTAGTACAAATACTAATAATAACTACATTGGAATTTGATATTTTATACTTTAATCTTAATTTATTTACAATAAATTAGTTATAAGAGGGTTTGTAATCAAAATTACATAAAAGATTTTTATGTTATATCATTAGTTAGTCCAATAAATTTTGTTGTAGAAAGGACGGAGGACGGAAAGAATCATAATATTTATAAAATTATGATTTGAAAAAGATACATTATAAAAAATTTGCAGGGAATAAACAAATTTTCATCTTCTTATGTGTAAATGAACTCACATATATACAGTTAATTAACCGGAATATACGTTCTTCAAGGGATATAGTAAGAATATTAATTTTATAAAATGTTTTTTTAAAAAAGATATTTCAAAAAAAAAATGGGCTCATGGCCAAATGGATAAGGCGCCTGACTACGAATCAGGAGATTCCAGGTTCGACCCCTGGTGAGCTCGATCTAGATTTAATCCTTTTACTATTTTGCTTTGATGAGCAAGTAGTATATTTTAAAAGCACGATAGTCAATCTATGCTACGTCAATTATTATTAAATAAACCACTTGCTAATACATTCTCGTTCGTGATCTTTAAAATTTATTTTTTATAGAATTTTTTATAGAATTTTATAAATTATCTTGTATTTTCATTTAATTCTTAAATTTTTTTAGAATTTTATGTATATAAATTTAAATTAGACTTTTTTTATTATTAGAAGCAACGCCAAGACGGAAAGGTATGGCTTAAGGCTTAATTATTTATGAGGCTGTGAAATTTACCTTTTCTGACTGTTCTTTAATAAATATTATTGCATGAGCCATGTCTAGTCATTTTACTTGTTTCTCTTGTAATAAATTTAATAAATTTGAGTAATAAATTGACTTTTAAAAACGTAAAACGTATAACACGAATGGCATATGTCCGGTTAACATGTTTTGATGCGCCACAAGGTACAATATTATAAAAAAAGAATCATCATAATCAAATTTTCCTGTGAATACAAACGGCCAATAAGGAGATAAGAAAGATTTTAAGACTTTTTTTTCGTTATGGATGAAAATTCATGTGATTCACGTGATCAAAATTTTGCAGATCTTCAGCAGGGCTTGGGTGAGCGGGATCAAGTGCCAAAAATTACGGCATAAAATACTGATAAATTAAGTGGTCTAGACTTCTAAAAGTACTGTATTATACAAAATATATATGATTTTAGAAAGCATATTTACAATTTTTCTTAATAATTTTCATGTAGATAGATAAAATCCTATAAAAGGAACAAAGAAATAAAATTTTTTACTAATTTCTTATTCAAAATATAATTTTTTTAATAAATCTAATTATGAAATAATTAATTTTAATGGCGCAAGCATATGAGAAACATAACAAGAAATTCTTATGTTATCAACAAATCTTTCTGTAAAGAATTTCTATACTGTATATACAAAAGAAAAAAAAAAAATTTCAAACCCTGTTTAATTTTATAACAGGTTTTTAAATTTTCAAATAAGAATTTATTATTAAATTTTTAAAAAAATTTAATATAAAAATCTTATTGGTCATTTGTGATCATATTAACAAGTTGATTGTTTGTTTTATAAATATAACAAGTGAACAGCCTTATGGCTTGTAATGTTGGCTGGCTTGTAATGTTTTCATGTGGTGCTACGCCATATCATCGGGTACTCTTTTTTTTCCCCATGTGTAACACAACAGAATACATTCTAATATTTAAATGATTGAAATCTTTCACTTTTTTCTTTAATTGTTGATATTGTGATATTTCCTTAACTAATATTTACCCTATTATATATACTTCATATCATTAATATGGATTTATCTATAACATAAATTTAAAAAAATATTATTTATCCAGAATAACAAGGAACAAATTTCTATTAATTACTAGAGAAAGACAATATTGGATTAGAACTTCATTAATTTACAAAAAGTCATGAGTTTATTTAATAATTTTTAATTAAAATATTAAACAAATGGCAAATTTGGATTGGAACATCACTAGAAACACAAAGTCTCAATATACTAAATTATGAATAGATATTGTGTTACTATTTTAATATTAAGTTTATACACTATGCTGGAGATTCCAATCTGATTATTCACTCTTGTCTGTTCAGAAAATCTACCAATCTTTTAATGCTTCATTATTTCCTTTCAGCAGATTATTCTCTATGGACATATGAATTATTAAGGATTTTAAGGATTTATAATTTTCAAAATTAAAAAAAAGAGTCTCAATGAGAGGCTAAAACGTTACTTTCTAAAATATACAAAATGCTCCTTTGCATCATTTTTAGGAGATGGTTGATGATAATCATGAAGACAACAACATGGTTTAATAATAAAATAGAGAATATTTCAATTTTTTATTCTTTTATTTACATTTGTTTGTAAGTAATGACAACCAAAAAAAGTTAATATAGATGATCAAAAGGATAATAACAGATATATATTAGAAGTGGAAAAGATAGAAATAGATGGCTTAAAAGAAATTTTACAAACAATTACTGTAAATGCACTTTATTAATTATGGTGGGTTAAATATTATTATGATTTAATCACAATTTAAAAAATAAATTACTTTTCACAGATGATTTGAAATTTGAATTATAGATACTACTGCAACTGATTAGATTAAGTAAAGTAAAAATATACGGCATTCTACAAATGACATTATGAAATGATAAAACATGTAATTTCAAAAAGTTCACAGAATGAGAAATAAGCATCTTAAAACCAAAATGAGATGTTTCTTGAATTGAAAATATTGATGGGCAAATCCAGCATTTTCACCAGAATTTATAATAAACAATGAAAAGGAAACCTTAAATAAAGATTCCTTGTCATCAATCACCCGTCATTGTTTATGACAATATTAGTCAATTAATTCATATAGATCCAGAAATTCTGATTTTTTTCAGGATGATGCAAAAGATAATGCTTTGCCATATTTGTCAGACTTGAATACCTCAAAACACTATATTAGTGGTTAACACCAATAATAATAATTCCTATCAGAGCTTTTAGCAGATATACATCAGTCAAGATTAATAATTATATGATTTCTGCAATCATTTATTAGCATGGGAGAGAACCTTTATTCAGCAGAAAAAAGATATGACGAATTTTTTACTCCTGGTTGAGTTGCAATAATTCATGCTAAACAGTTGAAAATTAGACAAATGAAGAAATACACAAACAAAGCTCATATATCTGGATCATTGTTTGACTAAATGATTCAAGCAAGCGTAACTTCTAATATGTCTGGCAAATATAATACTAATAATATTAAAAAAAAGATTTGGTTAGAAATTCTCTTTAATTGTATAACAAGAATATGAATTTAATGAATGCCTTTTATTTTATGAAACACATCTGGATTATTTAAAAGATGCATGGATAATATACTAAAAGAACATCATTATATAATAAATATTCTTCACATAGTATAAAGAGGAATTTTAGCCATGAACAATATAAACAACTGGCATTATCCAAATAACCAATTCTACACTTTAAAATCTGTGATTATTTAATGAAAGAATTCTAAGCAACTGTATATCAAGATCACGCAAATGAAGTTATTTAATAATAAAAAATATTTAATATGGCTTAAATTGAATCAAATGAAATACAATTGTTTCTGATTGAAGACAGAAATAATTTTTTGAATTATTATTGATCATTTCATTCATTTCATTTTTGCAAAATATAGAGAGAAGCTCCTCATAATCATCTTATATCTCATCTACCTTGCTGCATTTTCTTTTTGACTTCTTTTCTGCTAATGTAATACTATAAATTTACATACTGGAACAATATCATAAATTTCATTGTGAAAATGTCAAAGATGCTATATTCAAAGTAGAAAAATTACCTGATCAGCAATCACTGCTAGTCTAATGTCCTTGCATTATTGTTGTGTAAATGTAGTGTGACAAGATAATAATCTTATGCTATACCTATAATCAATATTTCATCATAAATGCAATATATTATCATTGGTAAAATTATACATGTCAGAAAATGTGCTGCTATCTCCAAAAAAATAATTGGTTGGTTGCAGTAGGTTCATGTCATGTATACCTCTATTTCAGATATGGTTAAACAATTGTTTTAACATTTAATCAGAAGAACCAAAAAATGATGAATGTACCTATTGCTTTAAATCAGGGCATTGGTTAGAGGACTGTAAACAAATTCCAGATAAATATAAGAGTCATTGTTTCAAATGCTGGAGATCAAAATCTCATAAAGTCACAAAATGCCCATCAATAACAAGTAAACAATCCCATGTTAAAAAATAAGGTAAATTTTAGAACAGATTTATTAGGTTATTGTGCTAAGTATTAGAACAGAATTTATCACTGTTGGAATACCAAAGTAGTGCAGAAAATCTTGAGTGGAAATTTCATTCAAAAACAATTTTATTAGCTTCAATTAACTACTAAAATAGGGGTGCCAGGCATTTTTTTTTTTGGTTTTTTTCAAATTGCTGAATGGTTTGCTTATTATAAAAGAGTAACAATAACAATAGCATTCATTATTTAATTTAATTGGACTTTATTCTAGAAATTTAAATACATATACATGGGTAAACATCTGGAACATAAAAATTTAGATAATTTTGGTAAACTGCTATGGAAGAGGAATTATTATTATTCAGAAATTATGTTTATTGGTGTAAAGACAAAAAAAATTGTAAATCAATTAAGATAAATTATTGAAAGTGGATATGAACAATTGTGCAAATACATTAGCTAATATTGGAGTTGGTGTATCAGATAATACTAGAGTACATGCTGAAGACAATCTTGCAAATATAGAAGAGAAGTTATCTGTTAATATATTGCATATATTGCATATATGGCCTATATGACACATATCAAACATTTTAAACATTTTTAGTTAGTGTTTTTACTTATAAATAGATGTGTTATTTTTCAATGGAATTAGATAGATATCCAAGTACTGAGATATTTACCAATATTAAATAATAAAAAAATATTTTTATTATTTAATCTCTTTGGTTATCTCATTGTTATTTGTTGTCATATACACCTAACCCATTGTTTTATTGTTATTTACTATCAGTTCAGTTTTGGTTCTATAGAATGGCAGAATGGTTCTAAGCAGAACCATTCTGAAAAGTCAGCTCTGAGCAGTTTGGGTCTATGGAACGGTGCAAAACCATCCAAAAAGTCAGTTTCAATTATGGAATGGTTCAAGAAGTTAACTAAATATTACCCAGAAAAAAGGTTATCCAATAAGATGCATATGAACTGAATGAAACTGAACTGCTCAAGCATTAGGAGTGCAATACTTTATTCACATCTGATCGGATTTGAAGAATTTTGGTCATTTGTGATTTGAAGTTAATTTATGTTTGCATTACTTATTGTTATATTTACTTGTACATATACACCTTCTGTTTACCCTAAATAACCTTTTGTTTATTTTTATAAACAATAAAGGAACTGATATTAGCAATATTGACTGAGCACATGGGTTGAAGTAATTTTTGCAAAGCTAAATCTTCATTAATAAATGATAAAAAGTACATTGCAGACCTAGCATAATTATTTACCCGCAACTTGTTTTCCTTATCCTTTGTAAATAAATTTAAGGAATGTGCCTATTTCATATTGTTACTACTTTACTTTAATGAGTTTGAAATACATTTATCTAGTATATATTTTTGCAAAATATTCCTTATATATGATTGCCACTTTAGCATTTGATTATAACTAATATAAATAGATTCTATTACATTAGTAATTGTACTATAATTATAATTCCTTATACAAATAATAATAATTGTCCAATCATTTTATTTAATATATAACAGCATAATAAATAGTAAATTTTTTAATCTTTCAGTAAGTTATAAATTTCCAGTATTGATGGTAATTTACTATTCAAAATATGTTTGGTAATTATATATGTTTATTAAGAAATTAGGAGTCTATTATTATATTTGGATATATTGCCTCACTTGCTTCCTTTTACATTTCTTATTATAAAGCCTAATTATTTTGATGTGGTAGATTTTAATAAAGTTTTATAAAAGTTATAAATTTACTAATAAAAATAAAAATATTTTAGTAATTCTTAAGCATATATTTTTACCAATATGTTATTGATATTTGATAAATTTAAAATACTAATGGTTATAATCAATCTTTTTATGATAATCATGAGGCTATGATTATAATTGAAAGGATTTTAGAGGCATTTGATGCTTATCAAAGTAGGATGTAAAGCTAAAAAAATGTATAGAATAATGAATAAGTATAAACTTTTAGCTATCTTGCTTCACCAATAGGGTTACAATTAATATATTTAAATTAATATTTCATATTCCATTTAATATTTTGAGGCTTTCTCTCTTAATTCTTAATTCAACTGGTGCGAAAAAATACGAATAATGAGTTATGCTGGAATTAGTAATCTTAGAATTTCTGACAAGTATATATGAATATTATAAACATACTGTTTTCTTTTTCTATCGACTATACAGCTCAGCCAACTCTAATGTTCATTTAAACTTTACTTTCTAAACCTTTTTCCTGCGTACAATTTCATGACCTCTATGATATTCTGTTGATTCAATGACTTAAGTAATTATTTAACTTCTAAGACAATTGTTTTGGCCTTAAAGCCAAAGAATATTAATTGATATATTACATTTATAAAAAATATTTCACATTAAAAAGGCTATAATTTTAATCAAACAGAAAAGATGCATGGATTATTCTATTATTATTGTGTCATGAAATTGAATAAGAAAGACCCAAAAAGATATACTTTTACACGCTTGTAAATAGAATGCAAGACCATTGTGACTTGATATGCATTGCAGTATATTTTTGTTGAATAGGATGCAATTATACGAAGGCTAATATATAATACTGCATATTAATAATTAATAAGCCTATTTGCAATTAAGCATTCCAGAATGGGAATATATATCTATATTATGTATAGTATTGTGAAAGCTTTCTTTTTATACATTGAAGACTCTCCTCAATTTCTTGATTATATTTAATTTTGACATATAATTGATTGTTAAATTTTTGCAAATCTAATTAAAAATGTTACAATTTTATAATTTAATAACTTTTATGAATAAAATTTCCTGTCATTCCATTGGATATATATTGCCAAAAAGTCTAACAAGAATTACAATCAGCAATACATATAGTAATTAATGAATGGATACTAATATGATTGGTAATCTATCTCCTCTTGAATTTGTAATGAGCTTTGTTTTGTAACTTATAAAAATCTAAATAATATAGCCTAACCAATTTTAAATGTAAATAAATCTTTAAAATATGTGAAAACTGTATTTCTTTCAAGTAAAACAGAAGAGTACTGATCCACAGCATTGGATATCTTATATATTTGAACTTTCTCTTAGCAGTAATTTCTCTAAAAAAATTTTAGAATAAAATTCGAAAATGGGAAAAAGTGAAGATTTATCCAAATACTAAACTTTATTTTTGGTAGATGGTTTCCTGAATTAGAATAATTAACAACATTTCCCTTTGAGATTGTTTTCATATATGATTTCAACTGGCTTATACCACTATTTAATACATCATCTATAGTTGTCTGCATTGTTTTTTTAAATTCTTTTGACCAATATGTATATTGCCTTTTTAATAAAACCTCTTCATTTTCCTTTTCAAGAATTTTATCTAAATTTTCTAATTCATTTGCACCAAATTTAACTTTCTGACTTCTTATTAGTCCAATTAATGATATATATTTTAATTCTAGACTAATATAATTATCTCCTATTCCTTTCAGAATAAAAATATCTGAATAACCAAAGCGACCTGACCCTTTTGGTTGTTTGCCATCCATTACTAGTGAAAGTTCTGGAATACGAATTTTAATGGCAGAAGACTTTCAACAATTGCTTGAAGCATAGATTCATTTGCTGAAGATAAAGACATCCCTGATCTTGTTAATAAAAAGGTCTTTAGAATTTCAATGAAAGGTATAATATTTCCCATAACAAGGCTTTCATATGCTGAAGCAATAAGAAGTGCATTATTAACAACCTGTCTATACATTAAATTATCCTTATTTTGTTCTAAAATTTGAATTTGTTTCTTCCAGGATCTTTGTGTATCATCAGTATCATTATCTCTTACTCTTTTCAGTTCTCTTGAATGTCTATCATAAAGAATAAGTTTTTCATTCCATTTTTTATTAAAAATAGATTCTAATGTTTCACCTAAACAATATACATTACTTTCAACATTATTATATATATAGCAATTATGAAATATTAAACGAATATCTTTCTCAAATTCTTCTAAACTTGTATATTGATTATTCTTCAATTTTAAATTTATGGTAATTAAAGATATTGGATGTTTTATAACCTTATTTTCAATATCTTTTTCAATATATTTACAGAATTTATGAGCATAAAATTCATTTTCAAGTTCATGAAGAATATCATAACAAAAATCAATAAGTTTAATGTTCTTTTTAGATAAATCTAACTGTGAAATTTCAGAAAGATTTACTGTTTTTTTTGGAAGTGATGCAACTGGTTGTGAAGAAACTTCAACTGAAGAAGATGCAATACTAGTAACAGCAGGCACTAGATTCTCCTTTTCACACTTCTTAATAATTCCTTGCCAGAATATTTTCAGTTCTTTTTTACGTTGTGAATGTTCTGTAATTGCCTGTAATAAGAAAGAAATGGTTAATAGTGTGTCAAATTTTATTTAGTGATAAAGAAGGTACATAGCCAATTCCTCCTCCAGAACTAGCAGACTTTACCAACAACAAAGTTAGGGTGCCTGGATTGAGAGCTTGGGCTGGTTACCAAGCGAACAAACCCAGTAATTCTCACTAAGAGACCATGGCGAGTATTAGGAGTTACCCATACTTTGCAAAATAAAAACAAACACACCTTCTTTTTCACGATATCAAAATCATTTGGTTCCAGTAATCTTTTGGCTTCATCTAAATAGTGAGTATACCAAATAACGTCAACAATTTTCCACTTGTTCAATGATAATGAAGTGTTAGTTTGTGAATTTAGTGAAGAGATGATAATGGTTCGGTTAAGATCCAAAAATCCATGGTAAGACTGACAATTTCTTGATTTAATTAAGTAAGAAACAAGAGCTAATAGTAATCAAAGAGTAAGTTAGAAACTGAATATGAACTTTTTTAAAGATTTAGATTTTAAGATTATTTTCTTACCATCATATCCAATATATTTTTCAGTTGTTGTACTCATAATTATTTAGTTTATCAACTTACAAAAAATAATATAAAGTATTTCAATATATTTTTAGAAAATAATGAAGAGTTTGGAAAAATAAAGTAAAAATAGAAAAGTAAATTCGTAATAAAGCAAGCAAAAATTGTAAAAAAAGTTCTTTAAAAAAGAGTAATAGTAAAAAAAATAAAAAAAAAGTAAAAGCAAATTATGAGAAATAAATATAAAAAATACTACTGACACATTGACACAAAAAATGCTTCATCAAATACTCAGTTTTTGTCAATCTAATGTATTATTACAAAAAATAGTCAGCTTTTGTCAGTCTGATGCATTATTACAAAAAATAATAAACTGTGAATGCAATCCATGTAAGAATGAAAAGAAATTAAATTTTATTAAGTAAGTATGACTCAAATTACATAAATTGAATTACTCTAGAACAAACTAATGATACTAAGAAAATGGATAAATAAGTATGACTCAAATTGCATAAATCGAATTACTCTTTAGTAATTTGTATGTTGTAATTATGACAGTTAATTTATATTGTTGTGCTCATGTAAGTCACAGATTCAGTAAGAATTACTAATGATTAAATTCTAAACTTCATATTTTATTATTTAGATTAATAATACTATAATCTTATGACAGTTAATTTATACTGATGTGTTCATGTAAGTCACAGATATAGTAAGAATTAATGATTAAAATATATTTTAATTATAATATTAGGCGGTGAACATTCATCATACCTTTTATAATTTCTTGGTTTCTTTAGAATATAATTTAATTAATTTAATTTATTATATTATAATTATGTTTCATACCTTTTAAAGATGGATTACTGTATTAATTAGTACAACTATTAAGTCAATGCTCACTATTGTTAATTTGAGTTGCTTGCGTAATCATGTTTTTCCTGAAAATTTTAGCATATATTTTTTATTACGCAACTTTCAATCATTAGTAAAAATGTCATTTTGCGGAGTGACTGATTATTTCTCATAAAACTTTAATACAATATATTGCGTAGTCTAATTGTGTCGTCATGTTTTTCCCTTTTTATTTTTGAATTCCATGTGAACAGAGTCACGATACAAAAATGTTTTTCTATTACGCATAGTTTATTAGTTAAATACGTGATCAGCACGTGACACAATTATAGTAGCACAAAGATACATAAATGTAATTGCGAGTAAATTATTTAGTCACTTGCTAATCGTTAGTAATTACCAGTAATTATTTGTACATTAACACAAAAATAATTATTTTTTTTGTAAAATATATCTGTACAAAATAAAAAGCGTATATAAATTTTAATAACAAAATTTTCATAAAAAAAAAATACAAAATTTTATATATAATATCTTAAATTATTTATTAATAATATAAGATTATAATAATCATATTAAACCTTTATAAAAGTATTGTATTACAAGATATTGAATTACTATTCAATTTTAATGAAATTATAATGGTAATTTAATTTTATTCAAAATTAAACAATATTTCTACTGGATTTAAATTGAAAACATTAAAAATAATTTTAAAAGTTGTCAAAATTTTGAAAGTATCAAAGTTTGATGTAGAGAAAAACTTTTAAGTGAAAAAGATGTGTGGAAGTAATTGTAAGTCATTAACATAATATTTTTGAATTAATTTTACTTCATCTATTTTACATTAAATCAAAATTGCAAAAATTAAATTTCTTTAATGATTATTACTAATTATTGCTAATAATAATCAATACGAAGATAACATATAATGATAAAAAATTAAATTAAGTACACGTGTATTGTTAAGAAATTCAAAATTACAAATTTAGTTTAAAAATGGTATAATTTAAATATTCTTAGTTATAAAAGCCTATATCAGGTTATCTCCTACAATAGTAAAATTTTTTTGATCAAAAATTTAATAAATACATATTTGCATGAGTTGTATCTAATAGCTTATTTGTAACATAGTTTATAAGATTGTATAATTATTCCATGTAATTATTTCCTAATGATACAAAACAGTAAAATTGTACATCTAATTTAACAAAATTAGTAATCTATAAATTATATAAACATGAAAATAATTGTCCAACACCACAGGGTTGCACACACTTTTAAAGGTAGATTTGTAATATGATAATTTGGGCTATTAACTTATTATTATCAAATAAAATTAATGATAAAAAACATGTTACATTATTATTTTTTTTTTATAACAAATAATTAATTAGCCTCTATGAGTAACCAGTTAATCAGTGGCTGATTGATCATCTATAATATACTAAACAAATTTTCACATTTAGAAATATGGTAATGATATTTTTAGGAAACTTTTTTTGCTAATTAACGAAAATAAGATTATTAATGATTGGCGGCCGCAGCTATACTTGCCACCCAACATGATTTTTTTTTTTTAATATAAAATTTTCAAATTTTTTGTATATTTAATTATTTTTAAGTATTATTATATTGAGCATTTATATCATTATCATCTTTTATTGTAATATATATTAATAATTCAAAATTAAAATTAAAAATTAGAAAACCAAGTCATTTTTGCTGAATACCAAGCAATTATACTAAGTATGGTTTTCGAATACAAAGCCATATTGTAGCTAATGTTTTAGTGGTAAGCAAAATCTTACATGACATAGAATTAAACATTTTTATTGGTTAAAATTATTATTGATAGATTCCTCTTATTAAAATTAATTTAATGATATAAAGTATTTTTTAAACTCACTCCTGTAATTTACAATTCTAGTTAAAATTAATATATAAAATTTATACAAACTTATGGAAAACCTGTAAGGCCACTTTAATTCAGTTCATCATTTAACATAACCTTTAATAAAATAGGGATAACGTATAATAAAAATGCATTTTTCATAATAACTCAATCAATATTAATGATGAAACTAAATATGATTTTACTACCATTGAATTAATCCAATGATATAAATTTTATCAAAAACCGAAAACCTCTTATAATTAGATAATATTAAACTCCTGTAATACGTAATTCTGGCCGGAATTGTGTGATCGGCGCATAAATTTCCTTTTTTGAAGTGAAACCTTTTGGTAATTCACGTGTTCACGTTATTAATTTAACCAATGAGACTTCCTAATCCTGTGGCAAGCATAGCCGCAGCTATCTGAACAAGTGGTCCAAATTATTTTTTTTAAAAATAATATCTTCTTTTCGGTCTTTTAGACCAATATTTTTTATATTAATATTTTTTTAGGCTAAATTTTTTTTATATTCTGTCTTTTTTTAGGGCCAATTTTTTTTTAAATACCTTTTTTACCGGGTCTTTATAGACTGAAATTTTGATATTTTTTTTATTTTTTATTCTTATTCAAACTGAAAATTTTTTTAATTATTTTTTTTTCATTTTTAATTTTTAGTAAATACTTAAAATAATTTTTTTTTACTTTTTTTTTTATTTTTTTCGGTTCAAACTAAAAAATAAATTTTTCAATACTTTTTTTATTTTCAACCTTTTTTTACATTTTCGGGGGTTTTTTTTATCATTATTTGTTGTTGTTTTAGTGATTTTTTTCTTATTTATTATTATTATACATTTAGTTGAATTTTGTTTATTAATTATCAATGAAAATTAATGCTAATAAAAAAGGACTTTTTTGCTATTAATTTTTTTTATTGATCATTTAGAAGGTTTATATATAATAAATACTAGTGTATAATTAATCATATATCGAAAAATATCCAATCTGACGTGTAGTATAGCACTTTACGTAGGCATGCATATATGTTCAACCACGAATAAAGGATTTCACGCAAATAAACTGTACACTTAAAACAATAATTGAGATAACCTTTTATAACTTTTAATAAAACTTTATTTCTGTTGTTATCTGAAAAAAAATATTACTACAAAAAATTGACCTGTATTTATAATAAAACTACAAATGTTTAATTTGTTTAATATGTTATGTTAAACATGTTAAACTTTCGTAACATCGATCAATTCCGAACTGGCACATGATTATCACATGACATCGACATCGACATCAACATTATTCGCGATAGTATACTTTTAATGTGAGTTATTGATGATCACTTTCAAATAAATGTACTACTTTTTCGCTTAATTTGGAATTTGTTGTGCGATTTTCAAGTATTTTTTCAGAAATTTGGAAGTGTGCAACGCAAACTTTAGAGTTCAAATTTATATATATATAATATGCATATTATTAAGTAGTCCGCCTACTTGTAAAAAGCAAAACTTTTACAACATTTTTGAATACTTTGTGGTACTTTTGTCTCATTTCAAATTCACTACATTCAAAGTCTATTGCATAATACAAATTCAAATATATATTATTATCTGTTGTATCATTAATGTAATAATGCTATAAAACATTTTCAATAATATTTGCTACAGAAAGCGTCTTCAAATTCAATATTAATTTTGTACAAGTTATTTTCTGAGTCATTTCTCCCTTTTCACTTAATTTACCTAAAGTCGTATTACAAAGATAACATATCAATTAAGAGAGAATTGATCTAGTAGTTTTAGATCATTTTTAAAAAAAAATATATTATATTTTAAATGACTGATTAAACAACTCATTCATGAGTATATTTGAATAGTTCAAGTGATAATTCCCTATAAAAAAATTTTTTAGAGAATTGATCACATATCAAGAGTTTTTTTGTCTCAGAAAATTTTCATAGGGACTAGGGAGTTATGTGGTTTTCATATTTATATAATTTTACATTTTATTATTGCCATTTAATCTTTTTGTATAAAATTATAGATATCAATTAATTTTAATGATTACAGTCAGACGAAGTAATCATCCAGACCAATCAGGCCTTCGTTATGTGATCCTATCTATCAGTCTGAATAATTTCATTCGCATGGCTTAATATATATTTTTATTATAAGAATATATTTATTTTGTATACTTCATAGCAAAGGTACTTTTACAACTTTAATCTATTACACGTCAATTAAATATTGTTTTAGAATTTAAAAAGTTCTCATTATGCTTAACAAGTGAATTGTAGTGAATGTATTATTATATATAGTATTATGAAATATTGAAAGTTAGAATAAGGTTATTATTTATTTCTGATATTAGGTATGTATTGTCACTTTGTATTATAAATTTAACTTGGCATTAAAATCAGTGATGATATTGATTTTATAATTGTATACTGAATTTATGTATAATTTATACTAAAATTTACTTTAATGGTTTGAATATTATAAATAGTGATAAAATTTTATTATATTGTAAAAGAGTAGGTTTTGTATTTGATACATTTGAATGAAATTTTAATTTTCACATTTTTACTCAAAAGCTAGATACATACAAAAATGATTAAAGAAACTGAAGTAAATAATAAAGAAGATAATTATATTATTTTCTCACTATCTTTAATCACTCTTCAAAGCTAATTACATAAAGTAATTTTCAAATTTAATATAATCTTTGATATCAAGTCTTCAATATTAGTTTACTATTAAACTACCATTATGCTTGTGTTACCACCAGTTTTATATCGGTTAAGAAAGATAAAGTTGTGTTGGAAATTTAAATTATATATGATGGTCATAAAGAAAAATTGGTAAAATATCAGTTTTTACTAGTGAGTTATTGGATATTACTGTTATTTCTGTATGTCATGAAAAGCTATTTTATGAAGAATTTTCATCCATAGATTGGTTAAAATCTAGATCTCTTTTTGTGGCTTATCAACATTCTTTGATACATATTTGGAATATGAATATTTAAAACTATTACATCAATCAGTAATTAATAGAATAAAATGAAAATAAATTTATCCAAAGGATTTTAAAAAACTTGTAATATATACAGGTAGTTTATCAAACAACATTGAGTCAGTAAAATTCTGCAATAGGAAATTTCCTTCCAATTGTTGACTATTCCGACCATCATCTTATTTCGTAAACATTAAAAATTTGATAACATAATTGTAGTACAAATTTTTAGCCTATTTCCAATAATTTCTATTCATCTATATCATTAGGATGATTATTTCAACATGCAAAATATTTAATAATTCCAAGATTATATATAAATTAAAATTTTGTTTCCATTTATTTATCAGAAGTTTTACCACTATTTTAATATCAGTAGTCATAATGTAATAAATGCAAGTATTTATGCATGAGTTGATTGTGGATGCAAAAGGTTTGTTACTGACTTTTTATCATTATTGTTTTCAAACTATAATAACCATTTAAACTCTATTTATTATTTACAAATACCGTATATCTAAAAGTTGAAACTTTGAAATTCTATTACACTCCTTTTCTCAAATTTCTTGAAATAATTAAAGAAGTATCAAAATTTTGTTCATGTATAAGTTTAATTGTTTCTATATCCATGATGGTCCACCGAAATATTTCATTTGTTCGTCCAAAAGCCGAAGTTTCAGTTATATGAATTGGTACGAGAACAGATTATTAAAATTATAATTTATATATGTATCTGTATAGCTTCTGTGGTAACAATAAATGTAAAAGAATAAATAAATAATCAATAATAACGAAAAAATAAATATAAAGTAATTGAATAATAAATTAATCATAAGGTGGTAAAATATTTTAAAATAATTAATCAATAACAATAATAGATGTATTAATGTTAATAAAGTTGCCATTTGAAAAAACTTTAAGAATTTATAAAGGGAATATTTTCTTATTAATGATAATTTCTTATATTATAAATATAAACTAAATTCATTTAATTATAAACATTGAAGGCCGTTCATTTTGGAAATAATTCTGTAAAGTGATTATATTATTAAGAGGATGATTATATTAATGTATAAAAAAGTATTTTAAATATTTAAAATAAATATAGAATAGGGATTGGGGTTAATTAACCGTTAATTTTGTTAGTTATGATTGATTTAAAATGGTTAATTAACCGTTATTTATAATTAGCCAATCAAAATGCAGAATTTAAATCATGTGATTAAATGATAATCCATT